>CANSZD010001385.1:600000-862818 GCA_947648045.1 Beta corolliflora
TGTCTAGTCTCCGACTCCAACCTCCACATCAACGCTCATTTCATTGGAAAGCGCAACGCAAACATGGGAAGAGACTTTACCTGGGTCCAAGCCCTAGGCGTCCTCTTTGATGACCATAAGCTCTACATTGGAGCCCAAAAGACCGCCACATGGAACGATGCCATGGACCGCCTTTCTCTCTCTTTTGACGGTCAACCCATCGACCTCCTAGAATCCGAAGGAGCCAGTTGGACGTCCCCAAGTGGCTCCGTAACCATCACAAGATCAAAGGCTACAAACGCGGTTGAGGTTGAGGCCGAGGGTAACTTCAAGATCAAGGCAGTAGTAGTCCCCATTACACAAAAAGATTCCTTGATCCACAAGTATGGTGTAACCCAAGAAGATTGTTTAGCTCACCTTGACTTGAGCTTCAAGTTTTACTCATTGAGTGGACAAGTAAATGGAGTTTTAGGGCAAACTTATGCTAGTGATTATGTGAGTAAGGTTAAGATGGGAGTAGCAATGCCTGTTTTGGGAGGGGAAAGGGAATTCCATTCCTCAGGTATTTTTGCTACTGATTGTGTTGCGGCTAGATTCAATGGGAAAGGGAATGGGAATGATAGTTCTGATGAGCAGGGAATGAACTTTGCTGATCTTAACTGTGCTTCTGGCTTCAATGGTCGTGGAGTTGTCTGCAGGCGTTGATAATTTCTCAACGAACTATGGAATATTATAATACATATTGTCTTGAACCTACTTTGATTAAATCATATACACTCCTACAGAGTTAGGAGTATAAATAATAATACAATGTAGAACTCCTATACTTGTTTAAATGTACTAATATTGTTTTTACAAATTATACCATCATTATTAATTGTGTACGAGGGTGCAATGAAGAAATTATGAAACAATCAAGTTGTGATTAAATTGCTCAGTTGTTGTTTTTTTTGGTAAACAAAGCAATTCATTCCTTGTAATAATGTTGAAAATATTACAATTCGATATTAATTGTTCCATACAATAACTAGGAGGGGTGGGGAAAATCCTAGTTACAACACATTCGTCATCCTTGACTCTAACTGCCTTAGCCATGCTATCTGCTACTTGATTATACTTTCTGCTACAATGCTTAATCAGAGTTTCCGGCTGCGTCTGGAGCCACAGCCTGCATGGGTTGAACAAATTGGAATATAAATTAGAGTGGTCCTTTGTCAGGATTTCAAGCGCAATCTTACAATCTGAATATATGATTGTTTTGGGGAGGTTGTGAGACCCCACAAAGTATAAGGCTTCCAGGATGGCCAAGATTTCCGCTGCAAGAGAGTTGTTAGTATATATTTTTTTTTCCAAAGCCTTCGAGCCATTGACCACTACCATCCCGGATCACCCCCTTAGCCCCGCTACTTCAAGAGTACCAACAAAAGAAGCATCAACATGAATCATAAGAAAGTCCTGAGGATGGGCAAAACACGAAGAATCATTGTACACATGACTGCTTAGAACTATAGTAGACCCATACTCCCTCGCATAGCCCGTTGCATGGGAGCAAATAACCTGAAAAGGTGAAGGATCCCGAGCATTGAAAACACAATTATTCCTATCTTTCCATATTTCATGGCAAAGGTAAGGGAAGACGCTTAACCAAGGGAGGTCCCTAAAGACTTCTTTGGAGGTCATATTAGCCCTAATCCAAAGCTTAAAGTCATCGGTAGTGTCTACAGGCATTCCAGGGCAACTCCACACCCCTCGACTCTTAACACAAGCAAGCAGGATATGGGAGTTATTCTCGGTTTGATCATGACATCTAGGGTAGGAGGAATCGTGGGTAATCCCTCTAATAGCAAGGAGGTGCCTGTGGGGAATGCGATCATGCCAAACCAACCACATAAAGAATTTGATTTTTGGTTCGCATTGACCTTTCCATAACCAATAAAGATCCAAGTCGTCAACAGGACTGGGAAGAAGAGCAGCATAAGCACTCTTAAGAACAAAGCCATTATGGTTTACAAAGTTTGAGATGAGCAGGTCCTCCGAAGAGTTTTGAAGAGGGGGGGAATACTATGAATGCGATTAACAATGTGACTCGGAAGGGAGAGCGTTAATGTAGAGAGGTCCCATTGACCTAAGGAGAAGGTACTGTGAACTCTCCTTTCACTTTCCTGGGGAGAAAAGGGACCTTGAACCCAACTTCGAAGAGGACCTATCGAGAGCCAGTCATCATGCCAGAATTTAATCTGACGACCGTCCCCCAAGATCCAGGAACTATGCTGACTCAGAAGCTCCCACCCTTGACTAATATTCTTTCAGATTACCGACCCATTCTGGAATTTTGTGACACGATTATTGTGCAAGTATTTAGATCTAATACACTTCTGGGCCAAATTGGGTTGGTCCTGAGCCAATTTCCATCCTAACTTAGCCATATAGGCTTGGTTCATGAGCCTCTGACTTCTGATCCCTAAACCCCCCGGTCTTTAGGCAAGAAGGTAGTTTGTTTGTTGACTAGGTGAAGCTTCCTTTTTCCCCCTTCCTCCCCCCAAAGAAAGTTGTTACATATAGTGTTCAGTTGTTTGAAATATGGAAAATTATATATGCAGCTCTTAGGATTGTATTTTAGAAGTTAAAAATAGAACTATGAATCAATAATAGAATTGATTAGATCGATTAACGTATAATTATGTCATAAATTTCTAAATTAATATTATTAACATGAATTACTAACTTTCTTTGATCCATATATTATGTAAAAATGAAAGCTTGTGTAACTAGTATTCAACTTAAGTTCGGAGACAAAGTTGAGGGTTTTGAAACGGAGACCTCCAATAATAACAAACGCCTTGATTGTCAAAAGTAAGAGAGAGAAGAAAAAAAAGAAGGAAAGTGTTAATGTGAAAGAAAAGAAATAACAGGAAGGTTGACTGAGTTCACGTCCATCAATCATTAAGAGCAACTGAATATATTTATGACAACTTAAGGGTACATGGTGAACTTTAAAAATATTGAGGATATATATTGAAAAAATTACGATGAATAAAAAATTACTCAGGGTATATAGTGAAAAACCCAAAAAAGCAAATTCATATAAGGTAGGATGTTTTTCATATCTTAATTTTATTGGTTAGAAACTTAGAATAATATCACTATACATATTTTAGAATCAATGTTGTTTGTGACAATTGTTGCAATCTTACGTCATGTTAATCTTATATTTTCATATATTTATATCTTTCTTTCATCAACATTATTAATAAATGATTTTGTCCACCTTAATTATGCATAATTGATCTTTATCATGTCTCTTTTGTGTGTAACATTGATGGTGGTGGATAACTTTTTAGAAAATATTGGAAAAAAAAAGATCTCAAATTTTATATAGTTTATACTTGAAAGTTGAAACCCAAGCTAAAATTTCTGGATACGCTGCGTGTTTTAATTTGTTTCTGGAATAATTGAAATTGATTTAGTTTATACTTGTTTCTTTTTTTATTGAACCACAAATTAGGTCAAAATTAAACCATCGAATTAAGGCCAACAATTTAACAGCATGATAGGATTCAAGTTTATTCAGCAACGCAATTTTTTTTAAGCATTTGAGAAGCTACTTCGGCTGTCCACAAATCTTAAAGTCGAACAATAAGAAAAAGAGCGAGTCACTACCCAAACATCTTGTTGTTCGGCTAAAAAAGCAACTTCGTGTCTTCGTTTGGGCCAAACTAAAACAAACTTACTCCCTTTAAGAAAAAGAAACTAAAACAAACCTACTAGTACTACTATACCCTTGTAGATTTGGTTTTGACAGTTGTTAATGTGACCCACAAATCACAATAACATATTTCGTTTATTGACTTTATTAGTGAATAATCATGTTTACTTTTATTTTATTTTATATGTATATACCCGATTTTTAGATTTTTAATAGCAAAATTTAAAATATAGTTTTTGGAAGTACAGGATGAATACAAACATAGATAGATTATAGATGCAAGAATATAGTTTCTTTTTAAGAATATAGTTTTTTTAGTAATATAGTTTTTGGAATACAAATATACTTTCTTAATGTACAAAATAACTTATGAACCTAAAAAAAAAAGTGAACACATTGAACACATATTCTTGAATAAGATAGGTGGTGCACAATAAATTATTGTGAGATCTACCATTCAATTTAATTCAACAATAAAAGATTTATAAATTAATACATTAAATTAAGAAAAAGAAAAAAATATATGAAATGTTTCATCTATTATATATATGCGTTGTTTTAGGGACCTACAATTCAAAAGTTGAAAGCTACTACTAAGTCTGTTCTCGAGCAACCATGAGTACTCCATGACAGTTGGACACCAAAAAAACGTGGAAGTACTTTGATAAGCCAACCCAATAATAAATCTCTACTACCTCCGTCTTTTTTTAGTTGCTACATATTGACCGTGTGCACTATTCACGTTATAACTTTGACTATCTTTTACTCCATATACATAAGAAAAAACATAGTCATGTTGGATCTTGTTTGATTCGTCCCAATTTGTATTTTCCAAATATATAATTTTTATAATTTTTTCATATATGTAATTCAAGATATTGGTGTTTGAAGTTGCGTCTCGTAAACTGTGAAAAAGCAAATGTAGCAACTAAAAAAAGACGGAGGGAGTATTATGTAGTACTGTATATGACAACAGGGGTGACAAGAAAATTTGAAAAAGGAAAAGAAAAAAAAAGATTTAAGTCATGTAACTACCTAATTAATTAATTTAAAAAATAAAAAGGAAAAAGAAAACACAGCAAAAAGAAATTAGCGAAAATTTACAACACAATAAGACTCTGTTTGGCAATACATTTAAGTCACTTTAATGAGTCGGATGTAGGTGCTCAAAGTTTAAGGGTCCGTTTGATTCAACTTATTTTGTCTTATCTTATCTTATCTTATTTTATCTTATCTTATCTTATAAGATAGTTTATTGTGTGTGTCTAACATCTTATTTTATCTGATCTGATCTTATCTTATCTGATCTTATCTTATCTTATCTTATCTTATTTGATCTTATTTTTTCTAAAATAAGTTAAAATAAGTGAACAGAACATAGCCTAAGTCACCTAAAATAAATAGTTGTGTTTGGGGGTAAGAGCTTAAATGAAATTTAAGCTCAAAAATTGACTGAAATTGAGTTGCTATCAAATATAGCATCTCAATTTAAGGTGCTGAAATTTTCAGCTACCTTATCAGTTCAGCTCCTTATCAGTTTCAATTCTATTTCAACTTATGTTCCCAAACATAGCCTAAGTTCTTCCCTCTTAGCTAAATTTTTAAAAACTTAAAAATCCTTGATTTATTAGATGCAATTAGCAATTAATTTGATTTTATACATGTTTTCGCACGTATCACGTACATATAACGCTAGTTATTAAATATGGAAAGAGTATCTACTTCCATCTCCATACCTACTCATCATTACTCGCATATTAAACAAAAAAGGAGTTTTTTTTCCTATATAGCACTGTTATATATTGAAAATATTTGTAGAGCCACAGCAGCCATCATCACATAAGTTGTTTAAGAATATCCTTATTTGTCTTCCAACAAAGCCTTCTATTCCTCTTTGATTTTCTGCTTCAGCTATTTGTTCTCAAATGAATCCCGGAAACGCAGTTGAGTTTCTTTGCAACAAAACAATCTTAGTCACTGGAGCAACTGGCTTCCTCGGAAAGGGTGACTTTCATTTTCCTCCCATATACTCACATATACTAGATTTTAAACGGGGAGTGATTGAGTGACCTTGAGGGTTGTCAGCCCTCCTATTATTGAATTTCTATTGGTTAAGAATACATTAAAACGTTACTTCTCTCCTCAATTTATTACATACATATTAATATTTTATTCTAATGTGTCTAAGAGGGTTGGCAACCCTAAGGGTTACTCAAACTTTTTCCATTTTAAACCCGTGTCAACAATGCATGAGATCCATCATAAAATTTATTAGAAAAAGCATTGGGATTGTTACTCTTTATGGGTAAAATCTGAATTTAATACCAATCCATTCACTAATTTTTTTTTTTTGTGATAAGTAAGTAAGCAATGACATTTCAAACTCAACCATTTACAACCTACATCTCCAACCCCTTAAAGGAATCCACTAAAATTTTCTAAACATGGAGAGAGGTATCCCAAAAAGTTTATCAATGTCCTGTTCAAAAACTTTTAGTTAATAATTTGTTGTGTTTCTTTAATTTTATTTTACATCCAAACGGTCTCTTATCAAACTGTCTGATTTATTTGAACAGTTAACTCTAGTACTTTTATCTAGTAACTTAAATATTAATTTATGACTTTTATCTAATTTTTGTACCTTTGATTTTTTTTATTTAACTACTAGTTGATACAATATCTTGCATTTCACATATAATATTAACAATGTCTTTTTGTTTGGTACTACCACAATAACTTTTGTCGAATATATTAGATCGTTAATGACTGACACCAATCACTATAGCTAGCTATTATACCAACAACTAAATTTGCTATATAAGCCTTACTTCATTCTCTTCTAAAATGCGTGCAGTACTAGTGGAGAAGATACTTCGAGTTCAGCCAAATGTGAAGAAACTATATCTTCTTATAAGAGCCAAAGATAACAAGTCAGCACTTGAAAGACTACATGATGAGGTATGGCCGGTTACATTGTCATTGAAACTTAAAAAGAGACAATAAGATTTTTTTGATGGAACCGTTACAAGTTACAACTGCAAAAAAATAAAGGCGGTTGAGGTCTTGAGGGGATTCATGAAAACTGAAAATAACTTTCCAAGTATATTTATTGGTTGGAAAGAACTTACGAGTACAACGGTTGATGGAGATATTTTCTGCTTATTATATACATAATTAGTTTTGTATTATATATACCTCAAATTATACACATGGCTTTGTATGATTGGTCTTTAATTTGAGAGTTTTTTTGTGTGTAATCATTAATTTGAGGAGTAGCTAAGGGAGAGGTTGTAGCTCAGTGGAGTACCGCCCTGAGTTCCATGGCATTGCTCAGGGTTCGAATCCTCATCCTAATAATATGTTGGGGATTATTCATGTGGTCGCAGTGGGTCTTCATGCCTGTTATTTTCTGGGCTGTTTAGTCTTGTACCTAGTCTATAAACTGATATACCATACAGTCGAGTAGCTTAACATGGATTGATTTTCACACCAATTATCTTTCCTAATAAAAAAATTTAATTTGAGAGTAGCTGATCCGTTGCTGCTCTTATTTTTACGTAGAGATCTTTTTTTTTTGACAACGACGTAGAGATCTAGTACTTGCATACTTCTAGTTCTAGCTACAAGTGGCTTAACGTGGCACGATGTGGATCTTTTAATGACAAACACAAAATTTAGTGTTATAACTTATATGTCATCATTACGTGTGTTAGAGGTTGTATAACTAATAAATAAATACTACACCACGAAACATCTAAAAGGGATATCTTTCAAGGTTGTATAACTACTCGTATATAACCAAGTTTGCTTGGTGGAGGTGATGAGAACTCACTTTGTGACTTTAAGGTTATATTATTATAAGTTCGAATTCCACTACTTACTTGTGCTTAGCAGTAGGGATTCCCTTATATTCCCTCTTACTCGTACATATTATTGTTATTTAACTATACGCATAATCATATCGTAGTTCATATTTCTTATAATATTATAGTTCTACTCTTGTCTTTATTGTTATACTATCCCATGCAACGGTCAAATATAAATAAAAAAAATTGTTATTTTTCATCTAAAAATTTATAATTTTACAAGTTTATTAATTGTATTATAAAAGGTCTTATTTTTTAATCATATTTCATATACTCTCTAATAATACAAAAATATAACATTTTGAATTATGTAGAAAAAGGTATATCTAGAGAGAGATCATAGATAAAAAAGACTTTTTTATAGTTATTACGTTAATGCAAACTCAAAAATTATTAGATGTCAATTATTGACTGGATTTCTTTTTAAAAATAGGATATATTTTCTGTAGCTTGTATAACCATATGTTAAATGGATCTTGTTTTAAAACATATTTGAAGCAATTTCTAATAGTATAGAATTTATAATATTCTAAATTATGCAGCAACAGTTATACTCGATTTACATAGCATAATATCTTTAGATAGTTTATTGAAAACCAAACTCTTATTTTTCCTTACCTAAAGTTTTATTTTTCATTTATTAAGAACTCTATTTTTAAATAAATCATATCTTAATAACTATGCTATGGCACTCCTACATGGCGTTGTGCTCTCAAAATCTTGAGGAGTTCTTTAATTACACTCTTGAAAAGTTTTTCTTTTATATATAAAATATATATTTAGATCATATTAGATTTAGATTTAAATTGTATGATGATTCCTAATTGTTCCTGTTTGTTACTTTGCCACCTAAATACTTACTCCGTTTCTTTTTACTTGCAATGGTTTGACTTTTACACTATTCGCAAATGCTACTTAGTTTATCTTTGATGATTCATTGTTGAGGAAAAACACATCCATGTGAGATTTTGTTAGATTCGTCTCAATATATATTTTCTAAAATTCTAATGCTTATAGTTTTTAATTATCGGTACTTAAAAATATTAATGGTTGAATTTATGTGTTGGCAAGTGTGGAAGTCAAACAGTTCTAAGTAAAAAGAAACAGATGAAGTGCATGCAACATTTCATGTCCATACACTATCCAATGCATTCCTTTGTTTCTTAGTTGGTATTATGAAAGTACTCCATCCGTTTTCTTTTGTTGTTCCTGTATTCCCCACTTGTAAATTTCAACATGTTGTTCCTACTTTGAATATATACATAGTGTAGTTTTAGGACTTAAACTAGTTCTTGTCCCGGGCAATACGCCCCGGCGTATTTATCAATGTACATTTGAAGTTTTAAATCAAAAACTTGAGAGAAGTTGAAAAAAAAGAGTTGTAGGTATTGATTGCGGTCAGATTATGATCTTCCAGTTCTCTTTAATTTTCTACATAGTAAATTATAAATATGAATATTCATCAATATAACCTCGACTTCTAGAGAGTACATATAATTACTTACAAAGAATGTAATACAATTTTGTTTTTGAAATTTAGGTTAATGTGTAAGAATATATAACTGATACAATTCAATGGTGTAGTAGGGTTAACTACGAAGGTTAAAAAAATTTCAAGAACTTTTTTTTAATATGAGAGTACTGAGAGGTAGACACATGTTATTATTAGCATTAGCTTAATGAGTATTAATATATACATTTGTATTTAATTGTTTTAAAAATAGAAATATTATCTTGTCTTGAAATGATTTTTTTTTCCTCACAAAGACCAATATGGGATTGTAGAGTAGAAGTAGAATTAGTGTTGTTATGCCTAAGAAAATGAGTAGAAGTGATATTATATGGTTTAGAACTTTGTAAAAGTTGTCTAGAGCATGTTAAAAGTTGTTGATGTTGTAGTGGTTGCTTCTCCTTTGAAGAAGGGTCCAACCTAGTTGGTTCGTTCCTCTTAGGGTATACTTTGGTTGTAGCCTGTTTTGAGCTTAATAAAATTCGTACTTAATTAGCAAAAAAAAAAAAAGAGCTTGTAGAGTAGGTTTCATGTTTTTGCTTTGGGTTTTAGATATATATAGTATATAGATAGATTTTCCATTGGTTTCAAGCTGCAATATATGTGTGCACATTATTCAATATTCATTTTTTTACTCTTTTACCCCCTCAAACTTTTGTTTGCTTTGGTCTTCTAACATACAATAGTAACTCAAAGGGGTAAAATCTTTATTTTTAATTAATTTTATTTTATTTAAAATAGTGAAATCTCACTAGTAGAATAAATGCTTATTGTTGCGGTCATTAAGTGGCCTATTGCGGCGGTTTTGACCGCGCATCAATTAACGGCGCAGCAATAGGTAATTAAACTATTGCTGCGGTTTTAAACCGCAGCAATATTACAACATATTGCTGCGGTTTCTGGAGAAAACCGCAGCAATATGCTGTATTTAATAATAAAAAATAGGCATATTGCTGCGGTTTCTTGGGAAAACCGCAGCAATAGGTACTGGTACAGGTAACAAAATTTTTTTTTTTTTTTTTTGCATTTGCCATCAAATTTGAAAGACAAAAAGGCTAAAAGAAAATAAAACACTTGAAACTAATGACAAAAAAATTATTATACAAAATTCAAAAATATAAAAAATACAAATTGAAAAATATTATTACAATATATCTAAGGCAGAGTATAAAAAAACCAAAATTATAGTACCAAAAAAACAGCAAATCTGAAATGACATATGAATCTCATTAATATATAAAGATAAAAAAACTAGTTATATAAATAATACAAAAGATCAAAAAATAAAATGAAAAAATAAAAAAACAACTGTTACAACTAACTGACTAATTACAAAAAATATATTAAAAACAAAAAATATATTAGAAAAAATAAGAAACTGATCTAAAAAATCAAAAAAAATCCTAAAACAAAAAATCTACATACACATCTAAAAAACGAAAAAAATCAAAAAAAAATCCTAAAACAAAAAATCTACATACAGAACAAAAAAAAACGAAAAAAAAGGAACAAAACAGATCTGATAAGAACGAAGCTAGGATTTAGGGTTTCGAGCAAACGGCCGACCGACGAAGGACGAACGAAGGAACGGCCGACCGACGAAGGACGAACGAACGAACGGCCGACGAAGGACGAATGAACGGCCGACGAAGAACGAACGAACGGCCGACGAAGAATGAACGAATAATGGCGCTTCGAATTCTGATAAGAACGATGGCGCTTCAGATTCTGATAAGAACGAAGGACGAACGAGTTTGAAAGGAGTTGTAGGATTCGAAGTGTGATTGGCAGGACGAACGATGGCGCTTCACATGAAAAAAATTCAATTGAGGGACGAACGAGTTTGTGCAGGTACGAAAAGGAAGAGGAGAGGGTAGGATTCGAAGTTTTGCAAAATTTCAATTGAGAGAGGAGAGAGGCGTGAATTGAGAGAGGAGAGAGGAGAGAGGATGAAAAAACCCTAGCATCTTTAAATATTTTTTAAGGACATATTGCTGCGGTTTCTGAAAACAACCGCAGCAATATATTAAAATAATATAAAAAATATTATTTTAATATATTGCTGCGGTTCTTGCCAGAAAGAAACCGCAGTAATATTTTTGGTCAAATAGTCAAAAAAATTCCGTTGAAACTATATTGCTGCGGTTTTCGACCGAAACCGCAGCAATATGGTTATTTTATATTTTTCCTTTTCTTTTTACGTAATATGTTGCTGCGTATGGGTATCACCGCAGCAATAAGCAATTATTCTACTTGTGTCTTTCCCATTTTTTAAGTTGCATAAGTTTCTTCTCTAATTCCAAATAGAAACAACAAAATAAAACATGTGGAGTATTCCTTGAGACAAATCAAATACGATTGACTATATTTTTTCTTATACATTTAGGAGAGAATATAAGATAAGGTTGATAGATGAATAGCGGTTAGTCGGTTACTATGTAAATGTTGCATATATTTAGAAACGGAGGAAGTGTATGTTTGCTTACATGTTACAACTCGTGTTCATAACCCGAATTATGAATTGCATGTTGTTTCTCACAAAGTTCTGCTCGATTGATAATAGATCATAAGGGAGGAGTTGTTTCGACTGCTGAGAGAAAGACAAGGTGCAGAGTTCGACTCTTTCATAGTTGAAAAACTAGCTCCGGTTGATGGTGATACATCATTAATAAATTTTGGATTAAATGACAACAACGATATAAACAAAGAAATTGATGTTATTATTCATGGAGCTGCACGGACTAGGTTCGAGGAGAGGTAATGAATTATTACTATGTGTGTTGTTATTAGGATTCTAAATATTCCTATCAATATATTTTTAAATTCATATATATTACTCCCTCTGTAATGAATTACTAACAACATTTGGTATTATTTGTGAGAGGTAAAATATTCAATTGTTGCTAGTAATTCGTTATGGAGGGAGCACATGTCAACATCTATCTAATCTTGAGAGTTATGATGTAGGTATGATTCGGCTTTGGGAATCAACACCCTTGGTGCTAAAAATATATTGCAATTCGCCAAGACGTGCCCGAAATTGCAAATCCTTGTTCATGTATCAACTGGTTAGTGGAAGTCCTTGAAATTTCAATTCATTCCCCTTTTAAGTAGAGTAAGTACTATTGATGAAACCTAATTTTAAGTGGTGGGAGCCTTCTAGCCGCATTTGTGCTTTACATGGATTTCAAAGAAGGGACAATGTGTATAATGTTAAGGTCGTTGTCATGTTTTATGAGCTAATATGATTCGTGATGAAACAATTACAAATTATGTTATAATTTTTTAACTCAAGTTAAGTGTTAAGCTAAGTTGAGATTGAAAATTAAAATGTGCAAAAGTTTGGGACATGCTCTGCTCGAATTAGAATACAAGTGACACAAGCCAAGCCAAGCCAAACAACCTTAAGCACCGGCTTGGTTCCCCTCCATAACACACCTAGATTGCAGGCAAATCCGTTGTGAAAAAGCTTCTATTTTTAGCTAACGGGGATTAATTAAAGGATCAGACCAACAAACCTTCCCCTATTTTTTTTTACTGAATAATATCACAACGAGCACTACTTGATTTGTGTTGCAAATAAATTGCTACTAAATATGAAATTCTTGTTTCATCAGCTTATGTGAGTAAACAAAAGGCAGGGCTTATTCCAGAAGCACTATGTAAAATGGATGAGACAATAAGTGGAATAGCTGGGTTGGACATTGATGAGGAAAAAAAATTGGTTGACCAAAAATTGGATCATCTCACAAGCAAGGGACTTTCCACAATAAAAATCCGAGATAGCATGAGACGATTTGGCCAAAAAAGGTGAGATCTTATATTTTTAAGAACTATTAATAGGGTATATATATATATAGGGTTGGGTTCTAGTGAGAATCCTCTTATGGTGAGAATCGTGAGAACCACTAAAAATGAGCAAAAACCTCCTAAAATGAGCAAAAAAAAAATGACCAAAAGCATAAAATGAGTAGAAAACATTAAATGAGCAAAAACGTAAAATGAGAAAAATATAAAATAAGCATGAAAAAGTTAAATGAGAAAAAACGTAATATGAGCAAAAACGTTTCGAAATGAGCATAAAAATGTTAAATGAGCAAAATTATAAAATAAACAAAACATAAAATGAGCAAAAAATTTGTGAAATGAGCAAATTTTTCTTAAAAATGAGGAAAAATGAGTGGTTCTCCCCACATGGGTGGTTCTCATATGAACATAAACCTATATATATATATATATATATATATATATATATATATATATATATATATATATATATATATATATATATATATATATATATATAATGGATTAATAATTAATAATTACTATTTACTAGCTAATATGAGATTTTACCTTGAAATTTACTTCTATATGATATTTGTCTATTTGATAGATCAACGAAGAACTAAATTTCTGTTATTGAAATTATTTGACTTCTAATGACTCAAAAAATGTTGTTAATTTGGAAAATGTTGTAGTCGTAAATCGTAATATATACGAAGCTTAGACAAAAAAAAATTGCAACATCTATATATACTAATATATTAAAAGGCATTCCTAAATAAGGAATGACGACACGTGTTGCTTTTCCTTAGCTTAGAGTGTGTAGCTCCATGTAATCCCACAAACAATTAAAAAAAATAGAAAATGCGTTATGGAGTATGAGATTTGACCCGTGATTACAAACATGTATACTAAAGTCTTAACTACTAAATTAAGTAATATTTGATGTTATTAATTTTAAGTAAAATATTAATAAATAAAATATACAATTATTCGGGGCATACCCGAGCCTAAAAACTAGTTATTTACTAATAGTTGCTATATAAAAGAATGTGTACGTTAACCTCTGATGATCGATGAATATTTTTTTAGTTTACTTTTTTTGGTTAGTAAGAAGGCAAAATGGAGTAACTCATGAGCTAAGCCATGGCCTAATGCCTATTAGCATCCCAAATTCCCAACAAACCAAAAGGCAAAAATGTAGACTTTTAGACTGTCAAAATAAGATAGTTATACTAGAAATTGCTACATCTACCCACTGAGTGGACTATCCATTAGAAACAAACAATTAAAAATAATTCATTCTGTTGAGTTGAATTCCACTAATTATTGATGTTTATGTGTAGTGGATAGATAAATTCTATCAATTCATTGATGTTAATTCAAGGAATAACATATTGTTGTAAAGTTTTGTTATGCCATAAATGACGGTTGTTTGGTCATATTGCAGAGCAAAATTGTATGGTTGGCCCAATACTTACACATTTACAAAAGCAATGGCGGAGATGCTTAGGGTATGTTTATCGCGGTCTCGGAATTCAGTCTGAAGCAAAGACTTGCCAAAGTCTTGATGAGTTTGACGCGATAATGTAGATCAAAGTTGGAGTGAGTCTTGGAAAGAGTTTTGGTTTCCAAAACTCTGACAAAGACCCACTTTGTCTTTGTTGCCATGTCCCACCAACAAAAAGCAACGGCACAATTCATAATTTTGTTACAAATTTAACAATTCAACGGCACAAATTACTTCCAACGGCACAATTTGTACAAATTGTATAATTTGTATAATTTATTGTATTATAATTTGTAATAATGCCTATAAATAACTCTTTGTGTACAACTTATTTTTTACATTCTCCTATATATATTCTCCCATATCAATTTCTCTTTTCTCTCTATCCTCTAAAAAAAAATCCATCTATTATATTTTTAATGGATCCAAATCAGAATTTTGATTTAAACTGAAATGATACTGAAATGAGCACTAGCGTTAATTATACAGTAGCAAGGAATCAAAGGGAAAGTCCACAACTTCATACTGGTCGGCTTAGAAATTATTATGTAAACCGAAGTAGGTACTTTGAAAATCATACGCGAATTCGCAACCGAGCACAATGCCACCAACTGCAGCATGATTTGGTAGAACACATATGGTCGCGTTTTGGAGGAGAGGCTAATTAAATTTCGTGTGTAATTTTCTATTTCGTGTGTACTTTTCTATTTCGTGTGGCTGCACTTCTTTTATGTTTTAGCAATTATATATGCAATTAATTATGTTTATGAATGCCTTTAAATTATGTCATTATTTCAAATGTACTCAATTTGTGTCCCATAATTTATATAAGATTAAGGTAATCTTAAAAATCTTAGATAAATAATTATATAAATTGTAATTTTAATGTTATAATAATTAGTAAATATTTAAACTATATATTCTCATAACATATTAAGTTAATAATGTTATAGAAAAAAAAACATGAAAATGATTAAATATAAAATAATATGTTAAACTTTTGATAGAGAGTCTGGAGAGACAAGGGATAAAGTGTAAAACTGGAATGAGTCTGGAGTAAGTCTGAAGAATAAAAAGTAGGTAAAAGTTAGTGGAAAGCTGATGTGGCACAGTCTGAAGTTTGGGTTTGGGTCTGAGGGATAAACACACCCTTATTTGTGAACACAAAGGAGAGCTACCAGTAGTTATTGTTCGCCCTACCATGATTTGCAGCACTTACAAAGATCCCTTTCCTGGTTGGATCCAAGATAAAGGGTAAGTATTTAAGCATTTAAGGAAGACCGAAACTTTTCATTTGCTTACGAAGATCCCTTTTTTCATTTAGTTACATTTCTCTTTCTTAATTTAGGGTATTTTTAGTTAACAGGTAACAGCCCATTTTGGACAAACACAACTTAAAGGTCGGATTATTTCCAAATTTTGAAAAGGTGGGACTGTTTTGGGAAGATTGCCCAAAGGTGGGATTATTCCCATCAAAAAATCCTTAAATTAATTTATGGACAACATTAGTCAATATTAAGCTGATAATGGTTAACTTGAGTGTAACTTTCGGGTAAGTTTTGTCAACTTATTGGGTAACTTTACTGAATCTCTAGGTAATGACTGATGTGATTAATTTTAGGGTAACTTTAGAATAACAACGCTTATTTGTTTATTAATTTTTTATCATAATGTTAATTTGAGGTTACTTTAAGCTTTTCACAAGTAACTTAGAGTTTATCATGATGTAATTTTTAACTTTTAGCTTTTAAATTTGTATTAAAGTGATTTTTATGTTTACAAGTAAATGATTAACCTTTTCTTGCCTGGATTTTACGAGTAACTTTTTCTTATATTAAGATAAATTTCTACTTTTTTTTTGACATCAACAGAGCGTACAAATTACAAAACTAAAAGAGGGATCTTGTTTCTCCGGCAATGAGTAACTTTTTACGAGTAACTTAGTTTGTTTGCACAAGTCACAATAGGCAAGCTAGCCTTAGTTCTTTTTTAGATTATATATTAAAATAACTTATAACTTTGTACAAGTAATTTACATTCAATTAGGTGACTTTCAACATTTTTACGATCATAAAAAGGAGGAACCAATAACAGTAGGCCATATAGTCAAAATAACCTAATATAGTTCTTTAGCTTATCGGAGCACTTAAAGCAGACACCATGTATAGTTAAGATCATTTAGGAATAACCTATAGTTGGGATTATAAAAGTCGATGGCTTATAGTTGGAATTATTCTGATCCATTTTTATAAAAAAATTTATTGGTTGGACAGAAATTTTGTGACAAGCACTGTTATAGTTTGGTTGTTGGATAATGATTTATATATAAATGTTGGGTAATGGGTGTGGAGATGGTTGAAGGAAGAGCATTGTGTGAATGAGCGAGTGTTGTGCCATGGTTTATGTATGTATGTATGTATGTATGTATGTATGTATGTATGTATGTATGTATGTATGTGTGTTACGAATAGGGATGGAAATGGATCGGGTTCGGGGCGGATGAAGCTTCACCCGCATCCATCCGCTCCACCCGCATCCATCCATCACCCGCTAAGCCATCACCCGCATCCATCCATCCGTCATCCACCGGGTGAACGGGTGGGCCGGGTGGTTAGCGGGTGAGGAGATATATAGCAATTTTTACAAAAAATTATGCCATAAGATACATATTTTTTAAAATTTTCAACTTAAAAGTTTAATAAAGTAAGTGAATAAACATGTGTAATTGACAAAATGGATGATGGGTGGGTGTTAAGCGGGTGCTGGGCCGGGTGACGGATGAAAAAAATCTCACCCGCATCCGACCCGCATCCATCACCCGCCACCCGTTTTTCATCCGTTTATTTCGGGTTTTCACCCGCTTAATAAAACCGGGTTAAGCGGATGATGGATGATCCATCATCCATTTCCATCCCTAGTTACGAAACACGAAGCATAAGCAGTGGCGGATCCAAGAATTTATGAATGGTGGGTCACTACCGACTAGGCTGCACATAGATGGATACGGGGGGTTCGGCTACGGGTTCGGATACGCACACCCATAACGGATGATCCATGAATTTAAAAAAAAAACTACTTGAAATAAAATCATTTCATGACTAATTCACTTAAACGATGCAAATTTAATCTCATATCTACGCATTATGCATATATACCAAATAATTTCACATTAGAGGGAATCCTATCCATCTCCAACTAATTCCACCAGCACATAAAACACATAAAACCAAAGGCTCATTCATGGTCTCTCCGAAAACTTCACATGATAGGTCCAATTCTAAAAATCCTAAAACAAGGGTTTTAGTGCATTACCTGAACACAATCAATCAAACCTTCAAAGCTAATCCAATGTTCATAACGTCATAGTCATCATTCACCAATTAGCCACTATAACAAATTATATTAAATTAACAATAATAAATTAACAATAATAAATCAATAATATAACAACAATAAATTTACAACAATAATATATGTTATATCAGCAATTACCAACAATAATATAAATTAACAACAATAAATTTAGGCAGTAAAACTAAACCAAGCAAAACTAAAAAATAAACTAAATCTCTAAAAACTAAACACACACAAATTCATACGACAATAAACTTGATATATCCTATATATTAGAAAGTAGGACAATCAAAAAGAAATGAAGGGATTACAATAATATCAAATAAAAAACAAGGGATGTAGAGGACAACAGGACTAGAATGCTAGACGAACCTGCATTACAAGCTCAAGTATGAAGAAAGCGATAATGTCGAAATTCACAACACCTCCACCAAAACTAAAAGACGCCAATTCTTGAACCAACTCCTGTTCCTTTTTCTTGGTTTCTATATGATCAAATTCGACAGCTCGTCGTACTTAATATCAAGAAATATACTAGTAAAACACACGCAATCAACTAAACAATCTCTCAATCCACATTCCACAAACACAATAATCTTACAAAAATCAAAATCAATTAAACACAGGAGCGATACCTTTCTCTTGAGGCCTTGCAAGCGAGAAACAAGAGAAGAGAGATGTGAAACGGCGTCCGCGATCAAAATCAAGAGAAGCAGATTGAACGGCGGAGATAACGGCAGAAACCTAGACAAATGAAACACCCAATTCAGATTTCGAAAAGTTTGAAGACGCAAAACCTAGACAAATGAAACCCTAGCCCGGTGTCGTCTGCGAGTGAGAGAGGAAGGAGATGGATGTTTTTTGGGCGAGCGTGAGAAAGGTTAGAGAGATGTGAGGAGAGAGGTTGGCGTTCAGAGTGAGAATCATTCTTCTTCAGATATTCAGATAGGAGAGAGGAGAGAGATTCAGTGAGAGGAGAGAGGAGAGACTTAGCGTGTCGAAGACTCGAAGCATTAATGCGCTGGTTTGTTTTGTTTTTGTTTTTTTAATAAACTGCTCCATTTTTTTGTAAAATATTGGTGGGTCACGTGACCCACCAGGACACAACGTGGCTCCGCCACTGAGCATAAGCATCGAGCCCAAAGCAGCCCACAGCCTTGGAAGAGCATCCTTTCCGCGCCCACAACATGGTTGTCCAGCTAGCAATTGCTTCTGCCAGCCCGCGGGTTCATCTCGCCCCCGCAAGTTTGCTCGAAGCTCGCATCTTGCTTCCTGCGCCCGCGAGAAGTGGCACTGCACTTCAGCTTTGTCGAGACTCGTCTTTTCCTTGCTTGTTTCTTTAAGTTAGTTTTCTTAGTTTACTAGGAAAACTAACTAATAACCCTAACATATAAATACTTGTTGTGGTTATTGTAGCCTCTATTATCATTATTCACGCATTAGAGAAAGTGAGAAAGTTTTAGAGAAATCTTGAGAGCTTGTATCACCATTGAAACATCATCTTGATTCCTATTGCATATTCGTGGTTATTCTCCCAGTTCCCGAGTTTCCACGTTAAAATTCTTTTGTGTCTATATATTGCTTTCTTCAATTCGTTGTTCTACTATTGTTTAAGATTGATTCTAGATTGATAGACAAACGTTAAGATTTCGAAATCTCTTAGAACTATTTTCTTCATATTTGTGATTAACAAAAGAGTATTTTAAAAAGAATGACATGCTCCTATGACATGACAGTACACAGTATAAGCATTATATAAGAGGATAAGCATTAAATAAGAGGAGGCAGCAGGGTGCACTCTATTATTTTCCTCACGCATTTTGATCATATATATTGATTATATTGAAATTGATAGTCAATATTCATATGGATTTGGTTCTCTTTGCTTCATTTTCTTGTTCCATGACAGAAGTATGGCCATTTTTTCTGTGGTATATGGCAAAGGACTCGTCTATTTTACAAACGCTGATGGTAATACTATCCTGGATATGGTAAGTTCATTTTTTTTTGGTTTTTGGTAAGTTTTGAAATTTGTTTCTCCTTAAGATTCAATTTGATCATCCTTCACATAATCTATTAAAAAAGTTACAGCAACCACCTTGTATACAGTATACTGCGGTACTTGTTAGTTTATCCTTTGATTTTTCATAGTCTCTAAAGCACATATTTAATATTAATATTTTTAATTAAATATTATTCGACATTAAAAAGTTAATATCTAAAAGTTAGACATCACACTGAATGTAACAAAAAAAAGAATGTAACAAGATCATACATGATATTGTTGATTGGCTTTCACACGTGTGATCATATACTGCCTTTGTTTATATTAATTGCAACACTTTGACTTTTGCATTGCACCATTCATCTACTAATTTTGGTCATTTCTCAATTTTTTCTATACACCTTCATTTATATTAGTTGATAATGTTTATTGACTTTCACACATGTGATAATTTGATTCCTCAGTTTTTTTCTATTTCTTTTTTTTTACTTTGACTTTTGAAAAATACACACAATTAACTTTGTCCATCGTATACCAACTATATGTATGGATAAATATAATCATAGGGTTTCTTGTTAGATTATCCCAATATATAATTTCAAGTTATCAAAATTTTATAATTTTACTTCTGCATAATTAAATATATTGATGCTAAAAGTTGTACGTCGGAACACTTGCGAAGTAGAAATAGAATTGATAGAATAAAAAAAGGAGGAACTAATACTTTTTCAATACGTAAGATTTATTTTAATTTATCTCACTATAGACTTACTAAAAAATGAAAATATTACAATTTTCACAAATAGATAATTAAAGTGACTAATGGTCAAAGTTCTGTATTGGCATGCATGAATGTCAAAGCATAGCAACTAATAAAAAATAGATAAAGTATATATTAGCAAAAACAGATCTGATCATAAAAGTAGTCATGTTGAATCTTGCTAGTCTCATTTCAGTATGTATATATATAGTTTCAAATATCAGATTTATATAAATATTTACTTGTGCTTAATCAAAGTTGTGCATTGGAGCATGTGCAAACTAGAAATGATAGAGGAATAATAAAGGAGTAATACTTTTTTTCATAATGTAAGTTATTATTTGATTTATCTCAATATATACATTTACAAAAGAAAAATCTGTTTTTTAAAATTTTCAAAAATAAATAATTAAAGATTTTGATGGACGTAATTGTGCATTGGTGAGTGTGAATGTTAGAATATAGAAACTATTAAAAATAAAGGAAGTATATATTAAGCAAAAAGAATTGGTCAAATTTAATATAAAAATAGAGTAAATGTCAAAATGTTGTAATTATCAACAAAAAGGAGGAAAAAATAATAGAAAATTATGATTAAAGAGAATGAACGTAATTAAATTTGAAAAAACAATTGAGTACATTCTAATTTTAGAAAATTGGGAACATATATGAGGAGAGAAGGATACTTAAGTTAGAAAGGTGACAAGGAGTACATAAATTGGAAAAATATATGCAAATAAAACAAGTCAACATATATTTTAGATACATCTAGAAAATAGCATAGCCAAAAGTCAAAAACAATCTTGTGCCACCCTCACATTGGGTTTCTATACCATATGATAAGTTAGAGTAGTTACTCCTATTAAGCTAAGAAACTTCATTTGATTTTGTAAGTACACTATATCTCATATTAGTTCTTGTCAGGCCCGGCCTTTGGGTTGTCTAAAGGGGCAACCGCCCAGGGCCCAAAGATGAAAGAGACCCAGTTTTTTTGAAGGAGTTTAAATGAAAGAAAGCAATAAGAATTATTATATGCAATAAGTACTAGTTTGGTTTGATGGTTAGTTGTGTGTTATTTCACCCACAAGGCTTGAGTTCAAATCCTATGCATGAGATACAAAGTTTGTTTTTTAACATTTCTTTTTACATTTTTCTTCTTTTATTCATCTTCAAATTTCCTTTACATGTAAGGTAATTGCTTTTAAATTATTGTTCACTTCTTTTTACATTTTTCTTTATTCATTCTAAAAAATTAATTCTTTATTTTTATAAAACATTAGTGTTAGTCTACTAGAGTATTGTACTTCAAATATATTACTTAATTTTTTTTTTAAACACCATACTAATGATGCTATGGATTAATAAGTTTTAGTTTCAAATTAATATTTGCTTTCTCCTCATTTCAACTCAAGTACCAGTGCCGGAACCTCAATACTCGGACATGGGTGAGACACTCGGACACTTTCTTTGGGGCCAAAAAATAGAAAATGTTCCAAGAAATAGCTAAGTCAGACACTTGGACACGTACCCGTGTCAGACATGGGTACTCGAGTTTGAGCAACATACCTTTACATAAAATACTATATTTACTCTAAAAAAATTATTATTGGTGCCACTACCAATATGGCTATATATAAGAGGCCTTAAATTTTTGTTTCGCCTCTGGCCTACAAAATGTCAGGAACGGCCCTGATTCTTGTTCCAAACATCTTGAGTATTTGCCTTTCTATATTGAAAGCCAACTGACTTTAATAACTTTAAGCATAAACTTTGATCATACATACTATATCTTATAATTTGATGATTGGTAAAGTAAATAAACAATCCTTATATATATATATGAACTCGTATTCAGTAAATTGGTTAGTTGGTCTCATGCATTTGGGTTGATTTGCAGATCCCAGTTGATATGGTGGTGAATTCAACAATTATGAGTATGGTGGCAAATGCAAACAAGCCTTGTCTAACAATTTATCAAGTGGGTTCTTCATTGAGAAACCCTCTAACTCTAACTAAGTTAGTTGCCACTAACTTTCAGTACTTCACCAAAAACCCATGGATTGACAGTCAAGGAATGCCTGTGAAGGTTAAGAGGTCCAAATTAGTGAAGGGTCGACTTCATTTTCTAATGCTTATGCTCCAGCGTATCTCTAAGTTAATGGTGTGTTCATCGTCCCAAATTTCACTACTGCGATATTTTCCATATATAATGATCAATATTCAATAATATCTTTAACATTGTTTCTTTAGGTGGATGCAAAATAGATTAGTAAATAAATCCCGTCTACAGACTACAATATTCTCCTATATATGTTTTCTTTGTGCTACATTATTGTCCTCTATATCTCTATTTTTGGGTTGTTTTCCAACAAAATTTATGATTTTTATGCTCGATCGTTATATTTGGAATAATGGATAATGAGCATAAGAGCATTATATCTCTATGTTGAGGAAAATATTTATACAATTGGGTAATTGGGTATTTGGGTTATTGAGCTGCTTACTAATTTCATCTGACTAGCAAATTTTGTCGCTAAGATGCACACTTTGAAGTATATCTAACCACGTAACAAAGTAATATATGTATACAAATTTATCACTTTTTACGCATCTCTGATTTAGATTCTGTGCTGCAGATGTTGAAATTAGTGGATACAACATTATGCCACAATATCAAGGTTAATCAAGATAAGCTTGAGATGCAATTAAAAGTAACAGCTAAAGTGGCGATGATTTTCAGGCACTATTTGATCTTTCATGGCATGTAAGTACTTAATAGTCTTTTATTCAACTAAATTAATTTATTAGATAAAAGACAATGGGAAGTCAAAATCTGAAAAACTAATAAATACAATATCAAAATAAATAATAATAAAGTTCCTTCAGCATGTTGTCAAAAAAAAAAAAGAGTTCCTTCAGCATAACTATAATCGTCGTTGTAGTTTAAATTTGATGCTTTTGCATTATATCATATCGTTGTTTCATCATACAATCTTCAATGAAGGAGTTCATTAATATGTTATAGTTTGACATTTGAGGTTGATTTTAATATATTATTTAACTGATTGTAGACGTTAAGTGAGATTGTGAAAAATTACAGGAGGGTTTACGTGAAAATGATTGTGTGTAATATGGATGCAGCTTTGATGACAAGAACACCGAGAAGCTAAGGACAACAATGGCCAAAGCTAATGTAGAGAAAGAAATTTTCAACTTTGATCCCAAGTGCATTGATTGGGAAGACTATCTTCTCAATAATTTCATTCCAGCAATTGTTAGATACTCATTCTAATGTTGCCGTTTGGGTTATTACAAGTTTTTTTTTTGTCTTTTTCTTGAAAAGACAGTTTGGGTTATAAGTTAATCCCTTTTAAAGATAAGATTTCCTTGCTTTATAGTTTATACTCCCTTCGTTTTCTTTTGTTGTTTCCTATTTGAAATCTTTTGTGAGAGGAAATTGGTCAAAGTAGGAAGAACTTTCGAAAATGAAGGGAGTAGTTTATACTATTTAAGTATTAATATTCTGAATAACCCTCCAATGAAGAGGTGGAGCTGATAGGTGAAAGGATACCCTAAATAGATAATAAGACGTTGTAATATTTACTTTTGAATGTAAGCTAAATTGTAATGAAGATGTAAACAACTCGACTCTGATAAGAACTATTAAACTGAAATCGAGTGTAAAATTAAAGATACGACTCCCATCTACAAACCATAAATTTTAGTTTTTTGCTTATAAACTCCAACTTAATGATTTAGTAATTTGTTTATTGTTTTTTTGGAGGAAATATTTAGTGGTTTATTGTTGATATCTTGAAACCTTGTATAGGTATGCAATTTAAGAAAGCACAACAATTGAAATGGGTAGTCCGGATATACTTTTCTTTGCAATATATTGAACCTAGGAGCAAACTATTCATTTTAGTATTATTTGTATGCATAATTCATCTATCTATCTATATCTATATCTATACTAATATATTAAAAGTGTTCTTAACCAAGGAACGGCGCCACATGGCGCTCTCCCTTAGGTTGTTTTACTACACATGATCCATATACAATAACAAAAAATAGTAAATGCATTGTATAGGATTTGATCTCATGACCTTCAAGTTTATATACTAAAGTTTTAACAACTAAACCAAATGATATTTGGTGACATCATTTTAAAGTAAAGCATTAATAACAAAAACAATAAGTACCCGGGCATAGCCCGGGCCTACAAACTAGTTTTAAACTAAAACCAGTCTAAAAACAAAGGGTTTTGGATTGGACCGGAAACCAAAAAATTATTTACTCCATTCATCCCATAATAGTTTGAACATTTTCCTTTTTTGTTTATTCCAAATCAGTCTGAACACTTCTGTTTTTAGCATCATCTCACTATTATTATATTAGTTTTCTTACACCCTTTTCCCCATACACTATCTCCATTAATAAAACGGTTTTTTCACCAAATACCCCTGACAAATAAATTTATTCACCAAATACCCCCACTTTTTTCAAAATTCACCAAATACCCCTGACCTTTAAAAAAATTCACCAGATACCCCTGACATTTCAAAAAATACCAAAAATGCCCTTTTTGGCTAACGGACGTTAGTTCTCCGTTAATTAATTAACTAATTAACCTAAAAAACTGTAATTAAACCCTAATTAAACCTAAAAACCCTAAAACTCTAACTAACCCTAAACCTAATTAATCCTAAAACCTAATTAACCCAACCCCGGTCCCCCCTTCACCCCAACCCCCACCACCCCAACCCCAGCCTCAACCCCACCTCCCCCACGCAGCCCTCCCCCTCCCCCCCACGCAGTTCCCCCAGGCGCCTCCCCATCCCTCACTCTCGTCGGCGCACTCGTCCCCCTCTTCCTCCCTCACTCTCGTCGGCGGCCCACGGCCCCCTCCTCCCCGCACCTGTGCAATTTCAATCTCCAAAGAAGTCGACCTTCTCACTTCTCGGCACCTCCTATGCCGCGTCCTCCGTTTCTTTCCGGGCGTAAACGACGGTGGGAGAGTGCCGCCTCCTCTGTTTCTTTCAAGGCGTAAACAATGGTGGGAGAGTGTCGCCTCCTCCGTTTCTTTTTGGGCCGAAACGAGGGTGGGATAGGGGAGACACGAGATTCACTTCGAAGGGGGGGGTGGGGAGGGGGAGACGCGGGATTCGAAGGGGTGGGAGATGGGGAGGGGGACGCGGTGGGTTGGGGGTGGCGGCGGGGAGATGGGAGGGGAGCGACTAAGTTCGCGGGGGAAGGGTAGGGGTGGGGCAACCGATTTCTTGGGGGAAGGGGAGGGGGATGCGGACTGGGGTGGTCGGGAGGGGAGCGCGGCGGCGGGGGGTGGTCGGGAGGGGAGGCGCGGCGGCGGGGGGGGGAGGGAGGGAGGGGGGGGGAGGGGGGGGAGGAGTGAGGGAGGTCGAGGGGATGGGGGCTTGCGTGGGGGGCTGCTTGGGGAGGGGAGTATGTGTGGGGTGCGCGGGTGGGGGGATGGGAGGGGGAGGGGGCTGCGTGGGCTGCTGGCTGGGAGGGGAGGGGGGGGGGGGGGTGGGGTTGGGTGGTGGGCTGGTGGCTCTAGGGTTGGGGGGTGGGGTTGGGTTAGGGGAGAGAGTTAGGGTTTTTAGGTTTACTTAGGGTTTAGTTAGGTTTAATTAGGGTTTTTTTAGGGTTAATTAGGAATTTTTAGGATTAATTAGGGTTAATGACTAACGGAGTTAACTCCATTAGTCAATAAGGGCATCTGGTGAATTTTTTTAAAAGTCAGGGGTATATGGTGAATTCGAAAAAAAGTGGGGGTATTTGGTGAATAAATTTATTTGTCAGGGGTATTTGGTGAAATAACCGTTAATAAAAAGAAATACTCAATTTTCTCTCTCTTTCAATAAAAAATAGCCATCAAGTCCTATCACACCTACTTTTTAATAAATTAACATTTGATAACCATACTACAACTGTACAACAGTACAACTCATCAACAAGTATTCAGATATTTCCGTGACATAAGGAAGTTTTTTTACTTGGAGACTAGACTGTTGTCTACAATTCGTTCGTTGTCCTTCCAGTTTGGTCCACTTTTTCGGTTCGAACCCGTTTTTCTATCACCGTTAGACGTAAACAGATGATGTCACTTTGTATAACAATCTGACATGTGATTCTAAAAATACTCAAGATTATACAACTTAGAATTAAAATTAAATTGGAAAAATTAAAGTTACATGTTTTCATATCAAAATAAGACCCTTAAAGTAATCATTTAGAGTGCTTAGGAATGTAAGTGGACGCCAAAAGTCTAGAGACCAATTCAATCCCGTCCAAATTAAACTTGTCGGACTGGACTCAGACTCAAACTTTCCAGTCCAAATATGTTCGGACTGGATTTAGACTCACTGCTTTGGAGTCCAAAAAATTCAACCCATTCTATATAACTTCTTTGATATTATATTTGAAGTTTTGGACTTTTCAACATTGACGCTTTAAATTTTGTTAATTGGCGCCTGATTTTTCAATTACTCTCCAAAGTGAAAATTCCAAAAATTCTAAATTTTGGTATCTTGCTGATTGTTAAGGAGGCTTTTTAATAATTATTTTTTGGGTCTTGTAATTTGCAATTTAAATATAATTTACTTTATGGAACGGATGTAAAATAAGTTTAGTATCATCAGAAAATATTGTGAACCTACATTGGAAAAAAAATAGAATATTTGACTGGAATGGACTGGATTCGGACTCAAGAAAAAAAATTCGGGCTGGACTGAATTGGACTAAAAAAAACTTGAATCAAATTTGAATTCAATTTCTCAAGTCTAAAAAACATTGGATTGTATTGGGTTATTACCTTGTGTAGTCATTAGTTTATGATGTATAGCCTTGTATTATCACGGACCAAGGGTCTCATACGTATGTATATAAGCTGTAATTTCAGCCTTAGTAATTAACACAAATCATTAAACCTAACCTAATTTGTCATGGTATCGGAGCCACACACCTAAACCTCTCGTTTTTTTTCCTCTCTTCTACCGTCGTCTGCTTTGCCCCACCAGCGTGGTTGCTCTCCTGTTACCGCACGATGACGGAGGACGGAAAAACTGATATTCATTCACCCCATTACTTAGGTTCCGGTGATCAACCCGGTAATCTTATCTCTCATGTCACTCTCAAAGGTGATAATTATGTGGCTTGGACAAGAGCCATGATCTTGTCCCTTAAAGCGCGACGGAAGTTCGGATTCGTCGACGGAACTATTACTAAACCTACTGCTACTAAGAAACTTCTTGATTGGGAAACACTGAATTCTATGTTGGTGTCATGGATTTTGCGAAGTTTAGACCCAAAACTTGCCTCCTCTATCCCGTTTTATGAAGATGCCAAGGGATTGTGGGAATATCTTGTCATGTTGTTCGTGCCTTAATGTTTCAAGCTCATCTTCCTGTCACTTTTTTTTGGGGGGGGGATGTGTTCTCACCGCTATTCACTTAATTAATCGAACTCCTTCAGGCTTATTACAGAATCGCACCCCCTATGAGGTGCTCTATGGGGTTGAACCTGATTTTGATGCGTTACAGATTTTTGGATGTTTATGCTTTGCTCACAACCAAAAAGCTAAAGGGAATAAGCTTGCTTCTCGTAGTCGTTGTTGTGTGTTTGTGGGGTATTCTACTGGTAAAAAGGGGTGCAAATTGTATGATTTAGAGCAAGATATTTTTTTTGTATCTCGGGATGTGCGCTTCCATGAAATTGAATTTCCGTTTGCTCATATTGCTCCTTCGAATTCTCATATTCGTTCTCTTGCTGATGTTACCTCTGAGCTAAAGTGGCTCAAGGCCTTACTTGACGGCCTTGGAGTCCACCAACCAAAGGCGATGCGGTTGTTTTGTGATAGCAAGTCTGCCCTCTACATTGCTCAAAATCCCGTGTTTCATGAGCGCACGAAACACATTGAGGTTGATTGTCACTACGCTCGAGATGCGATTCAGTCTGGTCTTATCACTCCTTCTCATGTCTCTACTGTTGAGCAGCTTGCCGACATCTTCACTAAGGCTCTTGGCAAGAAACAATTTATGTATCTCCTTCGCAAGTTGGGCATATGTGATCCGCATGCCCCAACTTGAGGGGGGGGTATTGGGTTTACCTTGTATAGTCATTAGTTTATGATGTATAGCCTTGTATTATCATTAGGGGTGACCGGAACTGACTGGACCGGTGGACTGGAATCAGCCTTTTTCATGGACCGGGACCGGACTGGAAAAATTCCGGTCCGGTCCGGTCTTGGACCGGTTGGACCGAAATCTATATTTAAAAAAAAAAAACTTTTTATTTTATTTAAATATATTTATAAATTAGATATATTAAAAATTAATATTTTTAATAACAATAATCCTAAAGTAATAAATAGTAGGTTTTTAAATTTCTAACTGTCTACCTTTTTAACTTTTTTTAACATATAATTTTTTTTTTTACTAAAATAATAGAAATTCCGGTCCAACCGGTCCGGACCGGAATTTTCCGGGTTTGGACCGGACCGGATCGGAAACCCGGAATATGGAATTCTCGTGGACCGTCCGGTCCAAATTCCGGTCCGGTCCGGTCCGGTCCGGACCGGTTTGTGCACACCCCTAATTATCATGGGCCAAGGGCCTCATACGTATGTATATAAGCTGTAATTTCAACCTTAGTAATTAACACAAATCATTAAACCTAACCTAATTTGTCATATTGGATTTGGATTTGGCAAAGTCCAATCAAGTGTAACCAATTTACACCCCTAAGAGTGCTTCTGCATGTTAAGACGACAAGAATTATCGGAATTGCATCTATCCATTTGTCTAGGTGGGATGATAATGATACTGAGCTAATTAAAATGGTCATCCCAATCTTGTTGTATCATAGTATTTATGATCAACAACTTGATAGTATGTCTGTTGTGGAAAAGGGAAAAAAGATTGCTCAAAATGAGAAACAAAAACCTAAAATTGCAGTTAAAAAGTTGAGACGGAAAGAAAGATAAACAACCCTTTGTTCGAGTTTCACATTCAAGAAGAAGATTATGCAATAGATGTTCGCAATAACATCTCTTAGTAGTAACCTTACTATGTTGCCAAACCAACTATTTAACAGTCCGTTTTCTGTAACGCAGGCCACACGGAAGGGAAACCGTGCGGCTGCACGCATCATCCCCATCTCCTTCGTTCCTCCTTCCTCCTTCCTCCTTCCTCCATCCTCCTTCCTCAAATCTTCGACTTCTTCTTCATCATCATCATCATCGCAAACTCAACCTTCGACGTCATCTGCGTCAACAACGACGTCATCCATGGTGGCGACGCAATCGCAATCGCCACACAGTCGCTCTCCACCGATTCTGGAAATTCGCCGGTGGCGGAAACTTGCCGGAGGATGATTTTCGGCGGAAGTTAATGCAAGGAGAGCGAGTTGTCTCTCTCCATTTTCCATTTTCTCTCTCCTCAGCTTCTTCCGCCATTAAAGTTGCGATGGCCTTGGCTCCAGCATACCTTACTTGACATAACTTCATCGTCGTCATGAGTCGGGGTGAGGGTACAGTGAGGGGAATAGAAGAGGTGAACGATGATGATCGAGGATTATGGAGGTAGAATCAATGGTGGAGGTGAGGAGAGAGAAAAGGAGGATGATGAAGGTGGTGGTGGTTATGGCGTAAGAAGTAACCCCTACTTTTAGTTTAAGTAACCCCTAATTTCAGTAAAAGTAACCCCTTATAATTACAAAAGTAACCCCTAGTTTCAGTAAAAGTAACCCCTTATAATTACAAAAGTAACCCCTTATCATTACAAAAAGTAACCCCTATTTACTGTAGAATTAACCTCTTATAATTACAAAATATAACCCAAACTTTCAGTAAAAGTAACCCTTAGCATTACAAAAAGTAATCTCTAGTTTCAGTAAAGTAACCCCTTAGTATTCAAAAAAGTAACCCCTAGTTTCACTAAAAGTAACGCCTAAAAATTAGAAGAAAAAAAAACATAGATTCAACAAAAGTAACCCCTGTCACAAAAAGTAACCCCTCTGAAAACGGATTCAAAAGTAACCCCTATTACGAAAAGTAACCCCTCTGAAAACATATTCGCGCTTGGGCTTTTTTTTAGGGACGCGGGCTTCATTATAAGGCCTAGCTTGGGCCTTTTATTAGGTGGCCACACCATTTGTTGAAGGTTTGGCCTGCCTTATACAAAAGTTTGTGACTATTTAAATTTCACAATTATATCCATTAAATTTATATAGGTTTAATTCTTACAAACATATTAAACATATTAAGAATAAAAGAAAGGATTGATGCAAGTATTTAAAGAAGGAAGTGTTAATTATCATCATATATTCTTGCAATAATTTTTCAAAAGCAATAAACTACTCCATCTAATTGGGGCATGTTGTCATTTGGGAGTGTTTGTTTTCACTTAGCACATTTGACTATTTTTCCTTATATAATTCTTTTTTTTAGGCTCCCTTTTGGGAACCCCGAGGTAAGAAGAATTTCCGCTGAGCTGTCCTCGCACAGGGTCACTCACCCAGAGGCCCGACAAACCCCACCCTCCACCCCCACCCCCACCCCCGCCCCCACAACATTGAAATTTTTTGCTTCCACCAAGATTTAAACCTTCGTCTCCCATGTGGAAGATAAGAAGTCATACAATTGGACCTAAGAGTCCTTGGTTTTTCCTTATATAATATGTTGGTCTACCATGTCTCTTACTTTTGCTCACCTCCTTTATACCTTTTTCACTTTTTCTTTACATCTCCCTCTCTACTTTTTTTGCTCTATTTCTTGGTTCATGTGCAAAAAGCCAAAAACAAATGTCCCAATTTTAGAACGGAGAGAATACCATTAATCTAAAATGCTAAATAAACTTAGATAGTCCATTATTGAATCATTAAATAATGGGGATCGTTGCCTTAAATTAATTGATAGAAGATGCCCTCTAATTGTATCGAGAGAAACAAATGAACATTTAAATTAGAGAGGGCCATTTTTAAGATAGACTTGGACCTAGCTAGAGAAGACTTAGAAGTAGGAGGCATGTAAATATGTAATTTTAGTATAGGGAAAACAATAATCAGGTGGTCCTAACTCTCTAAATGGTATTATGATAATACTTTTATAAGTATTAGACTATTAGTAGTTTAGTAATTAGTACTACTATAAGAACGATTAGTATGTGGTCCATCCCAAAAAAACAAAACAAATAGTGGTGGAGCAGTAATTGATTATCTAATTCCCCTCAAAAAAAAAATTGATTATCTAATTAATCAAGCGCATTCATGACACTGTGATCACAAAATATATAGGAAACCAATTGTGCTTAGTGGCGGAAAAAGATACAAGTACTTGCACTTTTATTTTCTTAGTAGTCTCTTTCTATTAGCAGCAAATATGCCAATATGTGCCCCAGGAAATGCAGAATTTGAAAATATTTTCAACACATGACCTTGGTTTTCGTTCTCACGTAGTCACGTGCTCCACCTATCTCAAGGCACGAGTGCATTCAGCAATCAGCATTATTATGTACTTTGTTTCTTTGTAGAGAGAGTCATAAGGAGTTGAGGACAATTGATGTAGACGGATTCGATCCCAGATCTTAGGTGTCACTTCCAAAAAATTTAACCAACTAAAGCTAATTGACTATTAACTTACTAGGTACCCTGTGAATATGATGGTGCTAATTTCTTAAGTTTAACTCCTACTTTTATTTAATCAAGCATGGCTAGCTCACTTGGTAAAATTCAAATTTTAGTATATTAGAATACCCTTTAATGTTTGTTCCGTGATAATAAACCATTTAACTGTGAGTATTGAGATATGGTCAAATTTGTTTTACTTACGATTGGGAAAAAAAAACCTTGCTTGACTTTTGCACAGTCGTCAGTTTGCAAGTTTAGCTAGTAATATGATCTAATGTAATTTACTAAGAAAATATTTTCTCTATTTTCTAATACTCACAATATTGAAATGTACATCCTAAGAGAGAAGAAAGGTAGAGAGAGATAAAAAAAAACCTCATCTAAGAGAGAGAAACTAAAGAGAGAATATATTGCCAAAAATATCAACGATGCAAGTAATAGAGAATTTCTTATAATTGAAAAACGTTGCAAGTAGTGAAAAATAGAGGATAATAAAAGTTTGATGTTTTGAAAATGCGCACTAATATGAAATTTGCATAACTATATCTTTTAGATACGCGCTTCGTTTCTTAACACTTGCAACATAATTTTCTTTTGGGATATTTCACAATATTTACAATATTTCTCTTTTGAATAAATTTAATACAAAGAAAGCCTTAATCAAATGGTTAGAGTGACGTGTGTTTCACTCTCTCCTTATCTTTGGTTTATGTGTGGTTTCTATGAGTATAATGGTGAGAGCTTTATAGTTTTGATTTTAGAAAAACAATCAGACCTTCAAAACGCAAAGAAAATTGATTTTGTTTGAAAATTCTATAAGAATAGATCATTGACACGTGAGTTATTATTTTAGTAATAGGTAAATTATTATATTTCAACTTGACACATAAATGTTTTATATGTAGACATATAGTAGTGTTAACATTTTGGTCGAAGACAACGACATAAAATCAACAAGGGCAGATTTTCATATCCAATAATCAATTGGCAAGTTTGCTCCAGAAGTGAAAAAAGGTTAGCTAAAAAAGGCGACAAAACTCTCTCCCTGTCCTTCAGTTTCGTCGCTGACTCTCTGGATCTACGCAATATGGACCGACGACAATTAGTTTTGTACACGAACGAAGGTAAAAACACAAAAGGTAAAGAAAAGGAGGGTTAAAGTAAAGAATAGTAGTATAGTACTGAAAAAGGTAGAAAGAAAAAGAGTAAGGGTGATAGAAAGATGGTGGACCAATTTTTATACAGGAAAAAAATTTCAAATATTCCGATTCAAAAAAAAAAACACCACTAAATAGTAGGACTGGCAATTCGTGTCAGTGGGTCGTGTTTGTGTTTGGTTTCGTGTCGAATTCGGGTTGTCCCCCAATTGTATCAAAAATGATATAAAAAGTAGAATAGTTGCATAATATCATAAATGTAACTAGTCGGGTTGACTTCGTGTCATTCATGTTCGTGTCGTGTTATCGTGCGTATGCGGGATTGACGTACCGCTAAATAATATATCCCAGTTAAAAAGACGAAGGGCCGAAGGGATAGTGGTATGTATACGTTGTAATCTCTTGCGGAATTTTTTGTTGATTCATAGAACTTATATTTATAGAGATCAAATATATAAATTGTTTTTTTTTACATCGAAGAGCAAAGAAAAGAACAAGGGTGTCTTTCCCCTCTTGAAAACGATCTATTATGTCGTAGAAACTTACAACTAGGGATAAAAGGAAAAGGATTCAATCTGGGTAGAACAAATCAGGAAAAAAAACTCTTTCTTTTCCTTATATTTTACTTAGCATATTTAGATGTTCCTGCCATTTTAGATTTCATTGAAAAAGGTGCATAAATTTTTTTAGTTCAAAGCCTAATCAGTTACATTTTTTTAGAGTACTTAAATTAACCAGTTAAATTAAACCTTACTTGGTGATACGCTAACTTTATAGAGGCAACTAATTGCATTAAAAAGAAGTAAAGAAGAGGCTACAAATAAAATTAAAAGAGAAGAGATAATAATAATATGAACGCTTAATGAAACATGGGGCGGTGACCGGCTGACCGCCCATCCGTCTTAACTACTTTGCGGTGCCTTTTTACGGCTTAATATGCGGAAACTTTTATGGCAAATTGTTACCATTTTCTACTAGCAGTGTGGAGTAATAGTAAAATAGTAATAATCTCGTGTCAAAAAAAAAATAGTACTCGCTCCATCCCTAAGGGCCTGTTCTCCCCAACTTATTTTCGCCCGCCCGCCAATTCAATTCATTCGCTTCGGTTGGTTCATTTTCGCCAAGAAACTGTCAAAGATGATTGTAGTGTTGAGAGTCTTGAAATCCCGAGAAGGTTTGAAGAGCCGAGGAAGAGGTCTCCCACAATCCTGCAAAATACAATGAAAAACTAGCCCGGGGGTGTTCCCGGGAAAGCCCCTCCGACGCTCAAGTCAGTTGAGATTGAGGTAGAGAGAGAAAGTGAATAGTCTAGAGAGAGACGCCTCGGTTTTGTTAGGTGAGAATTCAATACCTTTGTCTGATGAGACAACCCCTTTTTATAGAGGATGAGACCTCCAATAAATGAGGGCATTTTAGTCAGCTCCAGCTGGTGGAGGATATGCTTCCCTTAATGCAGGGGTATTTTAGTCATTTCGCCATAGATGGACTGGTCCAAGAAATGGGCCCAAACAATTAGCCCCACGCCAGGTAATCGGAGTGAAAATCCACCATTTTTAATGCGGTTGGTTGGCGGAATAATAATGTTGTTGCCGAGGTTGAATGATGCTTTGAGCTAGCTATCTGGCGCTAGGATTAACCAAGCACGGTGGGGGTTAGGGGGCAACGCCCCCGAACTTTTTCAAGGTATGCGGAACCCATGATTCTCATGAACTGAGTCGGGGTTAATCCCGAGTCCAAAGAGGGGGACTCTCGTGGACTGTCGAGGGTCTGCTTCTGAACTCCCGAGTGGGTAGCGCCCGAGTTGCAGGGGCCTTGAGCACTGGTTGTGCTGATCCCGAGTTGGTTCCATAGGTTGATGAAACGGAACCCGCCCCGAGTGCTTGTTTGCACCGAGCTCGGGCATCCCGCCTGACCCCGAGAGGTGGGACACAACCTCCTCCCCGAGTTTGCGGGCGTGCCATGGGAGTGCCTCCGACTGATCCCGAGGGGGGGAGATCCCGCTTTCCGGCGTCGGGGTTGCAAGCTCTATGCGTTATCCCGAGGGGGATGCTGTTTCCCCGAGACGTTGTGGGAGCTCTAAGACTGCACCCGAGTCGAAGCTCGCTAAGTACCAAGAGGATACCGAGTATGCGCAGCGTTGGAAAGTTGCAGGGGACTCGGGAATACAGCATTAGAGTGAGCTTTCATCTCATATAGCCCGAGTGATTCATTTCCCGGGAAGAGGGTGTTCCATAACCGAGTTGATTCAAGGGGCTGAGGTGACGATACCCGAGACGAGTACTTTTTAAACCGACGATATCCGAGCTAGGATAACAACTGACCGAGGGAGTTGCTCTCAACCGAGAGCGTTTTATCTCGTCAACATAGCAATACACTAGGCGCAGCAGGATGCGGGAAGCGCGAGAGACCCATGAGGATCTTATCCCGAGTATGCATTCCAGACATGTTGCGCCAGGAGCTGGGTACCGCGAGAGACGCGGCCATGTGCGTCCGAGGCGCGCGTGGCTCGCTCACAGCAACGGTTGCTTGGCCAAGATGATTGATTCCCGACATGCGAGGGGTCCTTGGAGACTCTCCCGACCCGAGGGATGCTGAATCCCGAGTTTATGACTTTGCGAAGGGCCTTGGAAACTCTCCCGACCCATGAGTGATGAATCTCGAGTCTGTGACATGATGGGTCCATGGGAATTCTCTCGACTTGGGGGTGTTGAATCCCGAGTCTGAGACATTGTGCCCACTGCACTCTTAGTATCGGCCGCAAGGCTAATGCAATTGACGCACGCTTGTACTTTGGACACACGATATGGCAAGCTATCCTGTTGACCGGGGAAGTCACTCCCGACCCGTGTCGGCCAGTGTTGTTTGGCTAAGTGAGTATAACACTTCTTTCACGACCGAGAAGGTGCAGATGGAGAAGTTTCTCGACTCGGGCGGACTAATGCGCCCCATGTTTTCCGAGGAGGCCTAACGACGCTACTCAGATCCCGAGTAGGTCCAATTGTTGATACTTAGTCGTTTTTCGGCTAAGTTAGTAGGACGATCCTCTTATGACCGAGAAGGTGCTAATGAAGGAGTTTCTCGACTCGGGGGGGCTAATGAGCTCCATGTTCCCCGAGGAGGTCTCACGACGCTACTCGAATCCCGAGTAGGTTCAATTGTCGACACTTAGCCGTTGTGGAGGTGCCAATGAACGAGTTTCTCGACTCGGGGGGACTAATGAGCCCCATGTTTCCCGAGGAGGGCTCACGATGCTACTCGGATCCCGAGTAGGTCCAAATTGCTGATACTTAGCCGTTTTCCGGCTAAGTTACTAGGACGCTCCTCTTATGACCGAGGAGGTGCCAATGAACGAGTTTCTCGACTCGGGGGGGACTAATGAGCCCCATGTCTCCCGAGGAGGTCTCACGACGCTACTCGGATCCCGAGTAGGTCCAATTGACGATACTTAGCCGTTTTTCTGCCAAGTTAGTATGACGTTCCTCTTATGACCGAGGAGGTGCCAATGAACGAGTTTCTCGACTCGGGGGGCTAATGAGCCCCATGCTTCCCGAGGAGGTTCATTTGTTAGCACTTACCTATTTCCGCTAAGTGATAGGGTACTCCTGGCATGGCCGAGGAGGTACCACGAGAGATGTGCTCGACTCGGGGGGCTAATGGGCCCCATGCTAGGTCGAGGAGGTTCATTTGTTTGCACTTAGCTATTTTTGCTAAGTGATAGGGTACTCCTGGCATGGCCGAGGAGGTACCACGAGAGATGTGCTCGACTCGGGGGGCTAATGGGCCCCATGCTAGGCCGAGGAGGTTCATTTGTTTGCACTTTGCTATTTTTGCCAAGTGATAGGGTACTCCTGGCATGGCCGAGGAGGTACCACGAGAGATGTGCTCGACTCGGGGGTTAATGAGCCTTATTCTTCCCGAGGAGTTTAATTTGTTGAGACAATCGACACTTGGATGTCGTGTGATCGCAAATGATACTTAGCCATTTTTTTGCTAAGTGATAGGGTACTCCTGGCATGGCCGAGGAGGTACCACGAGAGATGTGCTCGACTCGGGGGGCTAATGGGCCCCATGCTAGGCCGAGGAGGTTCATTTGTTTGCACTTAGCTATTTTCGCTAAGTGATAGGGTACTCCTGGCATGGCCGAGGAGGTACCACGAGAGATGTGCTCGACTCGGGGGTTAATGAGCCTTATTCTTCCCGAGGAGTTTAATTTGTTGAGACAATCGACACTTGGATGTCGTGTGATCGCAAATGATACTTAGCCATTTTTTCGCTAAGTGATAGGGTACTCCTGGCATGGCCGAGGAGGTACCACGAGAGATGTGCTCGACTCGGGGGCTAATGGGCCCCATGCTAGGCCGAGGAGGTTCATTTGTTTGCACTTTGCTATTTTTGCCAAGTGATAGGGTACTCCTGGCATGGCCGAGGAGGTACCACGAGAGATGTACTCGACTCGGGGGGCTAATGGGCCCCATGCTAGGCCGAGGAGGTTCATTTGTTTGCACTTAGCTATTTTCGCCAAGTGATAGGGTACTCCTGGCATGGCCGAGGAGGTACCACGAGAGATGTGCTCGACTCGGGGGGCTAATGGGCCCCATGCTAGGCCGAGGAGGTTCATTTGTTTGCACTTAGCTATTTTCGTCAAGTGATAGGGTACTCCTGGCATGGCCGAGGAGGTACCACGAGAGATGTGCTCGACTCGGGGGTTAATGAGCCTTATTCTTCCCGAGGAGTTTAATTTGTTGAGACAATCGACACTTGGATGTCGTGTGATCGCAAATGATACTTAGCCATTTTTTCGCTAAGTGATAGGGTACTCCTAGCATGGCTGAGGAGGTACCACGGGAGATGTTATTTGGAGAAGTTTTTTTTTGACTCGGGGGCCTAACGAACTCTACCATACCTTTGTCGAGTGTATTTATTGGACCACCTGATGGGTTCAAGTAATTAGCCCCACGCTGGATGAACGGATAGGGCAGCCTCTTTTCCTTCCCGAAGCGGTCGTCCAGCGGAACCTGAGAGAGGCTCCTGGTCTGGAGCACTATGCCTGTCTCGGGAGGGAGGGAGGGTTCAAAATTACGCCTTGCTTCTAGGTGCCCTGATGTGTGGGAGCCCCAAATGCTATGTTTTCCGTGGCCGAGCTGGGTGAGCCTCATGGGGGAACCGAGATGAAATTCCCAAGTTGGGGAGATATTCAATCCTCGAGTTGGGGGAAGCCCCAAATTTCCCGAATGGTGGATGCAATGTTGTCCATTTGATCTTGCTAGGTGATCGTGAAGTGGACCGACTCGATTCTCCGAGCTGGCCCTCAAGTTTCCCAAGTTGGGGGAGAGGGAGCCTCATATTACCCGAGGGGTATACATGCGTGGCTACCGAGGGGGACCGAGTTGTTTTTCCCAAGTCGATCTTCTTGCTTTCTCGAGCTGGGAGGAGTGAGTTCCCAAGTGCCCAAGAGTATGAATGTGGGGCTAATGAGCCACCTACAATCCCGAGTTGGGTGTTAAGATACTTAGCCAAATTTAGGCTTAAGTGCTGAGCCCCTTGGCAAGGCCGAGAAGGGTGATGCACCGACTCGGGTGCTAATGAGCCCTCCATGGTAATCCCGAGTTGGGTGTTGAGGTACTTAGCCAAATTTAGGCCAAGTGCTGAGTCCCCTGGCAAGGCCGAGAAGGGTGATGCACTAACTCGGGTGCTAATGGGCCCTCCATGGTAATCCCGAGTTGGGTGTTTGAGGTACTTAGCCAAATTTAGGTCAAGTGCCGAGTCCCCCTGGCAAGGCCGAGAAAGGTGATGCACTAACTCGGGTGCTAATGAGCCCTCCATGGTAATCCCGAGTTGGGTGTTGAGGTACTTAGCCAAATTTAGGCCAAGTGCTGAGTCCCCCTGGCAAGGCCGAGAAGGGTGATGCACCGACTCGGGTGCTAATGAGCCCTCCATGGTAATCCCGAGTTGGGTGTTGAGGTACTTAGCCAAATTTAGGCCAAGTGCTGAGTCCCCTGGCAAGGCCGAGAAGGGTGATGCACCAACTCGGGTGCTAATGAGCCCTCCATGGTAATCCCGAGTTGGGTGTTGAGGTACTTAGCCAAATTTAGACCAAGTGCTGAGTCCCCTGGCAAGGCCGAGAAGGGTGATGCACCAACTCGGGTGCTAACGAGCCCTTCATGGTAGTCCCGAGTTGGATATGTAGGATGTGCTTAGCTATAATTGCTAAGTGTTGATCCCTCTAGCGAGACCGAGAGGGTCACTATTTTCCGGAGATGTTCTCGACTCGGGGAGACTAATGAGCCCGGTGCTTCCCAAGGAGGTGCCTTTGGAGATGTTCTCGACTCGGGAAGCTAATGAGCTCCATGCTTCCCGAGGAGGTCTCTCTTCTCCGAATGACGCCACTCGAACGTCGAGCAGGTACCAATAAGCAATACTTAGCCATTTTTTGGTTAAGTTCGTTGGGGCAATCCTCATGACCGAGGAGGTACCGTTGGAGTAGTTCTTGACTCGGGAGGCTAATGAGCCTCGTGTTTCCCGAGGAGGTTTACATTCTCTCGGGTTTCCTTTTGCTCGCCCATGTTGATCCGAGTCTTCAGGTATCCACTTTTGATAGTGTGCCTTTAAGGCTAAGGCATATTTCTCTTTGGATCTTGTTAAGCTGAGTGTCGTTTCCATGACCCGACGCCGGAGGCCCTGTACCGAGGGTGATTGTTCTGATTATGATTGTTGTCGGTGGACTCCCGGGAGGGAGCCTCTCCTTTCGTTTCCATGATTTCTCGCCGAGAGGTCTACAAATCTCTTCCCGTGCTGCCGCCCAATATTAAATGTTGGTCAGTTCGTGATGACACCATGAAAGAGTCCCGAGAACCTGTTGAGGGCCTGAGTTGCATGTTCCTTCTTTGTGCTTGTTGGATCCGAGAGGGATCCCTTCACACTTTCTTCGAGGGCTTATGATGTGCAAGTACTATCTGCGAGATCCTTCTCCCTGACTTGCTTAAGATTGTGACAACTTGGCATGTGTCCTGCTCCATCTTATGCCGACTGCTGTGGAATGTCTTCTCGGTCCTTTTCTTCCCGAGCTTCCTTCATTCTACTCTGAGGGGAGTTAATTGGGCTTGGAGATGAGGCCCTTGGTTGAGCTGCGGCATATCGGATGGAAGCTCTTGAATACTTCGTTGAATGTCTAGTTGAACTGATTGACTATCCTCATCCCGAGAGGTGGATTTAGAGGAAATTAGTTCCAGAGGTTGAGGCTGCTCTACTCATCCCGAGAGGTGGATTTAGAGGAAATTAGTTCCAGAGGTTGAGGCTGCTCTACTCATCCCGAGAGGTAGATCCCTCATCTTCCTAATGAGTTGGTTCCACACTAGGTGTGGTATGACGACAGGATGGGAGCTCTTCGGCCTAGGTGATAAGCTCTTGGCTTTCTTTAGTCGGGTGCCATGTTGCTCTCGGTATGTGACTTTGAGATGTAGCATCCCCACAGACGGCGCCAAACTGTTTCTGCCTAGAAACTGTCAAAGATGATTGTAGTGTTGAGAGTCTTGAAATCCCGAGAAGGTCTGAAGAGCCGAGGAAGAGGTCTCCCACAATCCTGCAAAATACAATGAAAAACTAGCCCGGGGGTGTTCCCGGGAAAGCCCCTCCGACGCTCAAGTCAGTTGAGATTGAGGTAGAGAGAGAAAGTGAATAGTTCTAGAGAGAGACGCTCTGGTTTTGTTAGGTGAGAATTCAATACCTTTGTCTGATGAGACAACCCCTTTTTATAGAGGATGAGACCTCCAATAAATGAGGGCATTTTAGTCAGCTCCAGCTGGTGGAGGATATGCTTCCCTTAATGCAGGGGTATTTTAGTCATTTCGCCATAGATGGACTGGTCCAAGAAATGGGCCCAAACAAGTTCAATTCCTAAATTTATTCATTACTATTAGTTATAATATAATTCAGTTCAATTCAATTCAGTTCAGTTCATTTGTTTTATGCTGAAGAGAACATGTCCTAAATAGAGTGTCCATTTTTCCATTTATGTTTGTCCCAAATAGATTTCTCATTTCCTTATTTGGTATGGGTCCACCAATTAAAATATTATTTTGCTTTCAACTTTTATAATATCACCCACTTTCCCATATGACCCACATTATCTCTCCTTAATAAACAATTCATAAAAAGTGTACCAACTTCTATATTTAATTATGATTTAATACAACTAAGTGCATTCTCCCAGAACTTATTTTCGCTTCGCTTCGGTTGGTTCGATTCAATTCAATTCCGCCCGTTCGATTCAATTCAACCGTTCGGTTCGGTTCGGTTCGGTTCCTAAATGATAATCATTACTATTAATTAGTTATAATTCAGTTCAGTTCAGTTCCTAAATGATAATCATTACTATTAATTAGTTATAATTCAGTTCAGTTCAGTTCAGTTCAGTTCAGTTCAATTCAATTCAGTTCAGTTCAGTTGTTTTATGCCGAAGAGAACAGGCCCTAAAGTATTACACATGATTTCTTCTTAATAATTGTGCCCAAAAGAAATGGACACTCTATTTAGGGACGGAGAGAGTAATAATCAAGAACACTGCAAGTTTCACAAAAAGGAAAAGTATAGAAAAGAGAATAATTGCAGCCAATGAATAGGTTAAGTTTAGTACCAGACAATTAGTACAGCGGAGCGCAATTCATATTTAACTCATCAAAGTGGTCCTAGATTCATACTGTTGGGTCCCTAAGCTAGTTTGCAATGTAGTTCAAAGCCTAATCAGTTACATTTTTTTAGAGTACTTAATAGGACACATGCAATATTATTAGTTTATATATCTAGTTGAGCCTCCTTGACTTTATTGGTCTTTGAACTTCACTTCCAATTAGCTAGTAAAAATCAATTGCAATAAGCAAAAAGTAGTTTAATTTAATTAATAACAATTTTAAGAGATAAAAATCCGTAATCTATATAATATAAATACACTAAATTAAAGAATCAACACAATTTGGTTGTATGTAAAAATCAATACAACCAATGAGAATAATGTTAGATTAATTAATTAATTGAAGTGAACACAGTTTGTGTATGAGTTAATGAAATCTAATGATTTTTTAATCTCAAAACTTGTATGTTGAATAAAAATGGATCATCTATTAGATTAATTATTGAAAGATAATTGATTTTTCATGATAAACTCCATGAAAGAAATGTGAAAAACGAGTTTAATGTTGTTCTTTGTCCTTTATAATTTTATATAGTGTATATAGTATATAGAGAACTGAAATATAGGCCAAACCCTGACAAAAAGAATAATAGTATCAGTAGATTTGGATAAGAGAAGAAAAAATAATTATAGCACAGATTCCAAAACTCCAGTCTAAATTTTAAACTACTCAAAAGCTGCAAAGATTAATATTTTTTTTGTTTTTCTTGTAAATTATAAGATATTCACATATGATTATATAATAAAAGACAATATATATAACAGTATAAAACAGGAACACGTGGACAGAAAATTGAATAAGAGAAGAAAAACAATTATAACACAGATTCCGAAATTATAATTTTATTAAGATATAACAAGTACTACAAGATACTCTATTCAAGACATTCTAAAGTTTGAAATTCTTACAAGATGTATTTAACTAGAAACATTAGGGTTAAGAAGCTAAAGAAATTAACTTCAATACTTTTCTTTATCAGTAAAAAAAACCGCATATATGTTTCTTTACTCATTACATAAACCTTTATTATGTTTGATCTTTATTATGTACAAAATCTGTAAATATTACTAGCTTAGTACTACAACAGCTAAAAATTGTATAATTCCATAGACCTCCCTCTTCCTCAACCATGCATTCTCAAGCCAATATTATACAAATTTTGGACCGTCCTAGTTAACATATACTTGTGCTAACATGAAGTAACATGTGTTAATACGTAAACACTTACCTCACTAATCAATTGCATGTGCTATGCAATTAGTGCTTACGTATAATGATTAAATAATTACTCCCCGCGCATTTAGGCCTTCGATCAAGATCCTCAAACGGGTGTGTGATTAATTAGAATTAATCATTGATTAAAATTGTCTCCTTAAACAAGACGTTCGGTGACGACAACGGGCAAGCCATCTTTAAGGGTGGCAGTGAGACCAGGGACAAAATGTGGAGCCCAATTTGAGTCAGCCAATCTTATATGAAACCGTCTTACCAGAATAAGAGCCACCACTTTCATACCTAACATGCTCATATCTTTTCCCAAACACACTCTAACCCCGGCTTGAAACACCGGGTACTTATACGGGCTCACCGGGCCAAAAACCCCGTCGCCGCTTAACCATCTTTCGGGCTTGAATTCCAAGCAATCCGGGCCCCATATAGACTCCATTCGGCCCATCGAATACGGGTGGTATGAAACCCGAGTACCCTTCTTTACGAAGGTTCCATCGGGTAAAACGTCGTCGTTTATAGCAAACTTGGAGTCTATTTGGACAGGTGGGTACAACCTTAAAGTCTCGTATATAGCCGCTTGAAGGTAGTGCATTTTCCTTAGTTCCTCCAAGGTAGGAAAAGTAATGCTAGAATTAGATGGGCCCATGGCCCGGTTACTCTCCTCGATGATCCGGGCCTCGGCATTCGGGTTTCGGGCCATTAGGTAGAAAAACATCGTAAGGCCCGAAGCCACCGTATCTCGGCCCGCCAAGAGAAAACTTACGACAATGTCCCTTAAATATTTGTCATCCGACACACTCCCCATAAATCGTGACAACAAGTCTCTTTTGGTAGTAAATCCAATCTTCCTCCTCTCGTGCATGATGTTCTCAGCTAAGACGTTGACTTTAGAGATCGCACCCTTAAGCCTCTTTTCAGACCCAACGTTGAAAAGTCTCTTGGCCCGCCAAGTGAGCCAAGACGGGCTTAAGGCCCGCTCAGAAGATAACTTAGAAGCCACGTCGAAGGCTTCAGCAAGCCCGTCTAGGCCCGTCGGGTCAACCCCAAATGAAAACTTGCAAATGTTAACGAAGGAGAATTTCCTGAATACTTCTTGCAAGTCAACAATTGAGTGTGATGATGTAGCAGATGAGCTCAATAAGCCCGGTACGAGCCCGGCCTCGATTTCATTGTTAAGAACCTCGTGAGCGTAAGCTCGTACCGCGACCGAGCCGAGCTCGAGGCTAGCTAGCTTTCTTTGGAAGCGCCAGTGATCTCCATCGACAATGAATATGCCTCGGCCTAGTAAGTCGCCGAGGATGGTAGACATGGGCTTCCCCTTAGGGTAATTATCGAAGTTTGTACGAAGAATGTGTTCTACGTTCTTAGGGTGTGCAATAACGGTGTTGTTTAAGGTGTGAATGTGGATAGTATTTGTAGGGGAGTTTTGTAAGAGATGAGCATACCAATCTGGGAGATTTGTGAACTTTTCTCTCCAACTTGAGGTTATAAAAGATTGGCAAATCTCACATTTACACCAAGGGTTAAGGGTCATGAATTTAGTGGTGATGAATAAGTAATAAAAGAAGAGGGAGAAAGATGAAAAGAGGAAGAAGATATAGTATAAGGAAGAGAACTCCATTGAAGAGATAGAGAGTTTTTAGAGTAAGATGAGAATATATTTGTTTGAATAATTGAAGAGAGGGAGAATATGAGTGAGATGAGGTGTATGTGAACTGTGAAGGAGTCATTTTATAATGTGAGGTTTGGAGTTTTTAGATAATCTATCAACTATGACTAATTATTTAGAGAAAGGTCATGTTACGTACGTTTCTTTTCTTTCCAATGTTGAGATAGAAAATATTAAAAGAAAAATCATTTTTCTTAAGTTATATAATTCGTTAGGTACATAAAATTTGAATGAAGATCTTCAGTCCCACAATTTATGTATGTGTCATTTGTTACTACCTGTTATTTTAAAATTAAATTTAATACACATTATTATCGACCAGTATAGCATATTACATAATATAATTATGTAGGGCATAAGATAGAGATTCATGAATTAAACTCATGTGCCTATTCTTTCTCAAGATTTTACTGCCAGGTCCAATTTAACACCCTCTTCCCCCTTCGAACGGTAATACACATTGTTAAAATGGTATTATTTTATCACAATATTAACTTTTAGTAATACCTGCTGGGAGTAATTGATAAAGTTATGCTTTAACAAAGGAAATAGTTAAAAAGTGGAACAAGGAAGTAATACCTCTTTATTACTGTAACAAAGTTGACGACAAGTTTCTATGTTTGCCATAACTCATAAAGCCCACAACTGACTTTTAAAAAAGTTTCTAAATAAGCATTAGACCAAATGGTCCGAGGAGAGTTCGGACAACTTACAAGTCAAAATGAGGTCTCATTCTAAACTAATTGGCAATAGGAGGTGTAACTCTTCAACTTTATTAATTTATTTAATCCTCTTGATGTGGGAAGACACTTAGACTCACATGTAGGTTGTTCGTGGGATCTTAACAACAGTCCACGTTTATCCTGTCTCTCAACAAGAAGTTTGACAATGCTTATGTGTTACACTGTATTTATTTATTATAAAAGTATAATAAAATATTTTGATAAATTATAGTTGGAATTTTTTTCTTTTAAATTTTTTTAAAATAAACTTCTAAGGTTTTAATATACTTACATATAATATATTCTTTTTTACTTTGTAAAATTTTTCCAATATAATATACTTGAAATAATCTATCATTGGTGAGTTTCATATAATTAGGCTCTATTTTGTTCAACTTATTTTAATTTATTTCAGAAAAAGAAAAAATAAGATCTTATAAGATAAGATAAGATAAGATAAGATAAGATAAGATAAGATAAGATCAGATAAGATCAGATCAGATAAGATAAGATAAGATAAGATCAGATAAGATTTTATAAGATCTTATAAGATAAGATAAGATAAGATCAGATAAGATCAGATAAGATTTTATAAAATCTTATAAGATAAGATAAGATAAGACAAAATAAGTTGAATCAAACGGACCCTTAATGCTTCCAATCAAAGTAATTGGTAGTAGTTACCTTTAATTAAATTTACCTCAATGTAGAATTTCAATATACTAAATTTTAATGCTTCAGGTCTGTTCTGTTTAACTTATCTTGTCTTATCTTATCTTATCTTATCTTATAAGATCTTATTTGATCTGGTCTTATCTTATCTTATCTTATCTTATTTTTTCCTTATAAGATAGTTTATTGAGTGTGTCTAACATCTTATTTTATCTTATCTGATCTTATCTGATTTTATCTTATCTGATCATATCTGATCTTATAAAATTTTATATAAGTTAAAATAAGTTGAACAGAACGGACCCTTCCTCCGTTCCAAACTAGTTGTGACACTTTCTATTTTAGGAAGTTTCAAATTAGATGTTACACTTTTATTTTGGGTAATAACTTCTCTCTATCTCTCTCCTATTACATGGGACCCTTTTGTTTTCTTTCTCTATCTCTCTCCTCTCCAAAAATTGCCTAGGAGTCTGTGATTTTAAAAGTGTCACAACTAATTTAGAACAGAGGAAGTAAAATAATTTTTACTAATATTTTATTATAGATACTAAACTGTCAAAATAATGCATCAGAATAAGTGAAAATCAAACACGCTATTATTCAAAAAGTCGGTATTGTGTCGGGCGATCTAATCAAATAATTTGTTATAGTCTAATCAAACAATTTTGTGAGATCATCTTTCTTTATAATTTGATTTATTTAAGGACATAAGGAGTAATATTTAATGTATGAATATAAAACTTATAACATTTACCTAAATTTTTTTTAGGGAGAAGAAATATTCAAAGTAACGGAATAGTCTTTCGATAGTGATTTGCCAAGTTGTTTTCTTGTTTGGCTTTGCAACTAGCCATTTTCTGTTGGGGTGTTGTGTATTATTATAAATTTGTAACGCTCAAAGACCTTTCTAGTCTCCACTCCCACCAGCTAACGTAACGACAATTGACAGATACACAAAGTGTCAAACAAACCATATAATATTGCATGAATAACATGTGGGGATTAAGACTAACGTCTAACGCCTTTATTTTTACAACATGTGACGCCAAATTGTTAGGCTTTGGCCCGCCGCAAGTGCAACGACGAATAACTAGCTAGACAGACAATTGGTACACTTTTTCCCTATTTTTTATATAGTTAAGTCGGCCACTTAATTTGGTGATTTTTAACAAAGATTAATAAGCTCAAAATATTCTCTTTAAAAAGGGGTTAAATTAATCAATTTTACTTTTTCCAGAGTACTTGTTGTTGTGAAGTGATTTCTGGTGTCCATTTTTTCAATTTACTAATAGTTTATTTCCTGTTCTTAATCTTTTGTTAATTGTTAATTTGAAGCTAAAAGTTTATCGACCTACTTGCTTACGTAGTGATTATGATTTTTTGTGTCAGTAAAATAAGGTATACTCTTGTTAAATATCCAATTTGACAATATTTTGATATTGTCAGATCTTATGGTATATTCATTACACACACTATTTTTTTATGTACTAGGGGTATATCAGAATTTTAAACTAATAGATACTCCCTGTCATTAATTAATTGATAGTGTATTAGGTTTGAATATGCCTGTTAATAGAGCGAAAAAATATACTTGTGAAATTCAAAGTATATACTTATGAAATTTGAAGCATATTCAATTATAAGAATTGACATTAATAATTTCACATCTATGTTGCACGAAAGAACTTTTTAGTAAATGGATTATATATTAATAAAATAAGTACTAAATAATTTTCTCATTATTCTATGTATATTCTTGTACATCTTATTATATTGTTTCCAAGCTAGGGTAATAATTTTCATGAATATATATTTGATTAGTTATAGAAATTATACAATATATCAACAAAATTAATTCATGCATCAAAATAAGTTTGAAGGATTGTCTACAACTTTCGGATAAAATATAATGTATGTATATAAATAATTTTTTCGTAGAAGATTCTATTTCCCTTCATAATATTTCTAAATGAATTAAGCGATATATAGATTTTCTAGGGAGAGATTGACACGTACCAATTGTCATACCTTGTTAGCGTTTTAATCATAATATGATTAAGGGTAATATTTCACAATGATCGATGTGAGCGAAATTTTTTTAAAGAGATTTTCATGTGTCATGGTAGGTTATAATATTTTCAATAACTTAATATATAATTACTGATTCCCATCAAGAATTGCAAGATGTTGGATTGGATTAGATTTTCAGGCTCCATCTCGCATTTACCACAATACTGACTCATACTTCTCTAATCAAATTGGAATTTTTAATTTTTGGATTCAACTGGACTTGTTTTCCTCAGTTGGAATTAGGTCAGATGTTGAATTCCCATACTAGCTAGTTTCATGATAGTATTGACTATATTCCAAAATCTTTGCTCCCTTTGCATTTTACATTTGCATCTCCTAACTCTCCTGGCCCAAACACATTGCCCATCCCCGTGTCCACCTCGGTCGAGGCTTCCCCCGCATCCGGTCCAGGCTCGGCCCATCGCCCGACCCTCGCCTCTCCTTCGCCGCTCGCCCGGCCCAGCGTGTTCCATACCCGCGTTTGGCCCAGCGCTTGCTGCTGACCTTGGGCCTCCTACCCATTCCTTTCATGGGTCTTCTAGTACTGATTGTGAGGCACCCCCTTGTGAGGATACTATTTCTTCTTCTCCTCTCTTGGGCCGAGGCCATCGTGTAAAACAGCCTAGTGTGTTATTGAAGGATTATTTGGTGAACTCTCTGGATGTTGCAAGCCCCCTCCAGGTTCATTACATACTCCTAGTCCCTCAGGTACTACTCCTTATTCTATAGCTCACGTTGTGAATTGTGATAATCTTTCTCTATGCCATCGTGCTTTTCTTGCTGCAGTTGATGAGGGTGTTGAGCCCACCAGTTTTAAACAGGCTATGGAGTATTCTGGGTGGAGGGAGGCTATGCAAAAAGAAATCAGTGCATTGGAAGATAATCAGACTTGGGTTATGACTACTCTTCCTCCTGGCAAGAAAGCTTTGGGTTGTAAATGGGTGTATAAAATCAAATATCATTCTGATGGTAGTGTTGAGCGTTTCAAAGCTCGTTTGGTTATTTTGGGCAATCATTAGGTGGAGGGGATTGATTACAATGAGACTTTTGCACCTGTGGCCAAGGTGGTTACTGTTCGGGCTTTTCTTGCTGTAGCTGCTGCTCATAACTGGGAAGTTCATCAAATGAACTTTCATAACGCCTTCCTTCATGGTGATCTTGATGAAGAGGTGTATATGAAGCTTCCTCCTGGTTTTTCTTCTAGTCATCCTGGTCTGGTATATATGTAAGCTACAAAAGTCCCTCTATGGTCTTCGACAGGCCCCTCATTGTTGGTTTGCAAAACTTGCCGCTTCTCTGCGTCAGTATGGGTTCTCTCATTCTTATTCTGATTACTCCATCTTCACTTATTGTCGTGGTTCTGTTCGCTTGAATGTGCTTGTGTATGTTGATGATCTCATTATCTCTGGTAATGATCCTGCTGCTTTATCTTCCTTTAAAGCATATCTTGGTGAGTGCTTTCGTAAGAAGGATCTTGGCCTCCTAAAATATTTTCTTGGTATTGAGGTTGCTCGTAGTCCTGATGGATTCATTCTGTCACACCGTAAGTATGCACTTGATATTATTTCTGAGACTGGTCTCTTGGGTGCTAAACCTGCTGATACTTCTTTAGAGCAGAATCACAACTTGGCTCGTGCAGAGGGTCCTCTTTATTCGGATATTGCTCAATATCGGCGTCTAGTGGGTCGTCTCATATACTTAGCTTTCACTCGCCCTGATTTGGCATATGTTGTCCATGTTATTGCTCAGTTCATGCATGAGCCCCGCCAACAGCATTGGGATGCTGCTCTTCGCGTTGTTTGTTATTTAAAAGGGTGTCCTGGACAAGGCATTGTTTTGTCTTCTTCTAGTGATTTGCATTTGAATGCTTTGTGTGACTCTGATTGGGCTAGTTGTCCGTTGACTCGTCGTTCAGTTACTGGTTGGATGGTGTTTCTTGGATCTTCTCCTATTTCTTGGAAGACTCGAAAACAACACACCGTTTCGCGCTCTTCTGCTGAAGCTGAGTATCGTTCTATGGCTAATGTGACAGCTGAACTCAAATGGCTATGTGCTCTTCTTCGTAGTCTTGGAGTTTCTCATTCTGGTGCATGTTCGTTCTCTCTATTGTGACAGTAAGTCTGCTATCTACATTGCTCAAAATCATGTGTTTCACGAGCGTACCAAACACATTGAGGTTGACAGCCACTATATTCGCGATGCCATTCAGGAAGGTCTTCTTGCTACTTCTCATGTTTCTACTACGGAACAACTCGCTGATCTCTTTACTAAGGCCTTTGGTACTCGACAATTTATGTATTTACTTGGCAAGTTGGGCATTAGTAATCCCCATGCTCCAACTTGAGGGGAGTGTTGGATCACATTTGTGTATTATGTGTTGGGTTGTTTGGGCCTTAACTTTTGTATGTGATAGGAGTCTTAGATACTCAGGCCCATGTATGTATGTAATTAACTAGGGTTGTACATCACAAAGGGATTGGGGATAGCAATACACGACATCACAAAATATTCAAACACCACAATTACTCCCAGCCACCGTGACATACTTCTCTAATCAAATTGGAATTTTCAATTTTTGGATTCAACTAGACTTGTTTTCCTCAGTTGGAATTAGGTCAGATGTTGAATTCCCATACTAGCTAGTTTCATGATAGTATTGACTATATTTCAAAATCTTTGCTCCCTTTGCATTTTACATGCTTTACAAGGAGGTATAAAAATAAATATATAGAGTAAAGAAATGAGTAAGATTTTATTCTTCTCAACTTACTTCTGAAGTAGTTTAAATTTTCTAGAAGGAATGACTATTTAGGAGTATATTAAAATTAGTTAAAAAGATAATTGAATAAATTAAATAATCCAGGATGAAAAGAACACTAGCTAGAGCTTGGAGTGTCAGCCTAGTGGTTCCCCCCTTATCTCTGATCTCACACTCAGCTTGTGGATTCAATTCTCATCAAGGGAGGGGGTTGAGAAGTAAGCTTCCTAATACTAGGCATATTAAACAAGATTGATAATTCCTCCTTAAAAAATTACATGATTTATGCATTTTTTAGTTTGCTTGTTTTAATTGTGCACGTTTGTCAATACACTTCTTTAACCTTATATATCTTTCATTATATATTATTAAAAATTATAACGATTGAATATTAATAAAGTACTCGTTGAGAGTTGAGACGAATCAAACAAGATCCCACATGGTTATATTTTTTATTATGTATTAATAAGAATTTAGAAGATTCTCTCTAATTGTGAATAGTGTCAAGATTCCAAGTTAACAAACTAAAAAAAATACAAAGAGAGTAATTCACAAGTCACTCTAACACACACACACAAAAAATCACACTGATTGTAAACTCAATCTACATTCTACACGGTCATGATTGGTTGTCCTCATTATTGCCGAAATTTCTGAAGTTCAATTCGCGCATCGGCGCATGCTAAAAACATGGTAAAGGAGGTCTTAAAACATGTCAACCTCAATGCTAGTATTATGACATCTTTCTTCTGGGTGAAGAATGAAGATTGGTATTACTGAAAAAAGGCAATTTTCATGATAAGGACAGGAAATAGGAGAAATAGATAATTTGGAATTACATAACAGATATACATGATTAATTATAAAGGAGGTAAATGTAATGATTTTATTAATAGTGAAAAGGGAAATTACAAATGGGCATATTTGTGCTCATTTTAACTCTAAACTAGTTTTCGGACCCGGGCTATGCCCCGGGTACTTATATATTTCATTTATTAGTATTTCACATTGAAATTATAACACCAAATATTACTTGGTGTAGTGGTTAAGACATTAATACACAAGCTTGAGGTCATGGGATCAAATCTTATACCATGCGTAATCTAATTTTTTATTGTATGTGGAGTACATGAAGTCAATACTCTAAGGAATAGCGTCACGTGGCACAGTTCCTTGTTGAGGAACACCTTTTAATATATTTGTATAGACTAGATGAGCAAATATTAATCATTTCCTTTTTAAAGAGATAATTTTTGAAACCGATTACTTTTTGATATGATCATCAAGGAAATTGGAAGTACTAAGAGCTAGGTACGTATAGTATATATATTTCTTTCGTTCTTTTATAATTGCAAGGTTTTGACTTTTACGCTATTTATATACTAACTTTGACTTTCTTTATAATTGCAACATTCTGGATTATATATTATTCAACATATACTAACGCTGACTATGTTTATTGTGCTATATATAAAAATAAATTCTATCAAATAATATGTTGTTGGATTAGTATTAATGTTATATTTTCAAGATATCAAATATTAGATATATTAATATTAGAGATATAAATGATCAAAATTATGTATTGATATTTGATAAGCGTGAAAGTTAAAACATTGCAACTTAAAGAACAACAGATTTTTTTTTTCATTTCAAATAGATCTTGCGTACTGTAGATACAGGAACCAAGAAGATGAGAATGTTAGTGGAAAGTGGAGTATTTAATTTGACTTTTGGGTAAATGATATCAGGTTAAGTAGAATTATGAATAGGGTAGCCCTTAGGGTTCATATAATTAAGCATTAAACACAATTCTTAAAATAGTATTAATTTAAAAAATTTATGACGTATTCACGCTTCTATTTCCTTTACTAGGATCATACCAAACATGTATATATAATCTTATACTCATTACCATATTTGGCATTTATAAAAACCAATGAACCGCTCCAAGTACATGTACATGATGTACTTCATGAACAAAAGAATTTCCCCAACGTAATATTCCTCATAAAATTGACAACTACTAGTACTATTTCCATATTAGACACATGCAGCCGAATTTCATAGTCTTCGGTTTACTAAGGGCCCGTTCGGTATTAATGTGGTTTTCTGTTTTTTGGTTTTTTGATTTTCAAAGTCATATGGTATATGTCCTATAATGAATAAAGAATTACCAAATTTATTTGAACGTGATGATTTTCAAAACTGACAACTAAAAAGTGAAAACCACTTTTTCTGGTTTCCTGTTTTTGGTTTTTAGTTTTCAAAAAAACTGAAAACTGAAAACAAAAAACGATAACGAACGGGCCCTAAGATGCGTGTTTATCCATTTATCTCGCGTCGTGTACAACCTGGTATTAGATTAAAGTGAGTAGATAGTAGGAAAACATTCAGCCCGCCAAAACTATAGTAACTGGCAAGTGGCAACCATACGTCCAAAGTCCAAACAGATACGATGATAGGATTTTTGGATTAATAAATTTCAAAAGAAATCATGAATCATGCACAAATTCTTTTTATGATTCGATATGGCCTAGAGATTACTCCAACAGGCAACAGCTAAAGATAGCGACCTTATTTTTGTCCACAATTACCAGAATCCTCATCCATATTTTTTGCTAGCGAATCCCCATCCATATGAATCACGAACCTAATTAGGAAAATAGGGGGTTGATAAAAGCATTGTGAATGTGAATTAATCTAGTTGGTAAAACTGATTTTGGAGGGTATTAAAATATTGGAGAATTAGGAAAATAGGGGGTTGATAGTTTGATATATATAAGCACGTGACCACATGTACTTTTTTATTAGTTTGATATCGACCCTATATCAAAACATGATTGTTGGTTTATGGGCTTGTTTTATTCAACTTATTTTTGCTTATCTGAAACTTTTCTGGACTTATCTAGATATCTGAACTTATGTTGGACTCAATGCTTCGCTACGGGTTTTAATTTTATATATGTCTGATAAATATGGGTCTGGGCCGCATCCATTTTTAAAAGAGAGAATCCACTTTACAAGACTAAGGAGGTTCCGTACTAAAACCAATTGACAATAGTAGGAGTAGCTCCTCTAGCTTATGATGTGATAATTTCTCTCCTCTTTCTCCAATGTGGGACAACTCACATATGCACAACAAACATGGGGTTCAACAATGTCACTCCCTTTTTCTATGGAAGTCGCCTCCCCTTTTACACGTGTCATTTATACTTAAAATAAGATTTACCTTTTACAGAACATTTTTTTAAGGTTGATAAAAAGAAGCGTTCTACTGAATTAGAACCTCTCGCAGCAGGTTAACGTGATTCAGCTACACATGCAAAGGTTCATTGGGAGTTGGGGGCAAGGGTAAAGGAATCCCATCCCCAAAGTGTCTCTGGTTGGGTTTGATCTCACAACCTTGAAGTTATATGGCACTAATAGAGTATAAAACTATTCCTGGGACTCCAACCATCATCTTAAGCTTTTGGTTGAGTTGGTCCTTTGACATGGTACCAGAGCCAGCGTGACATAAAGGTCACGGGAATATTTAGTGCCATGTATGAGGGAGGCATGTGCTGCATCCACACTTCAAGCCCAATGGGCTCTCGTGTGAGGGGGCGTAATAGAGTATAAAATTATTCCTGGGACTCCAACCATCAGCTTAAACTTTTGGTTGAGTCGGTCCTTTGACAGGCACAAATCTTACTCACTAGACCAAATATTACTTGGTTTATACAAGAAGAACATGCATGGAGGAACAAAGTTAATATTCCCAACTCCTTAGTTCTCTTCGTATGATTATACATGAATAGTATTATTTTCATATATTCAAGAGCATATGCAGCTATATTTGAATAATGTCGGAGTGTTTTTATATATTATTTCTTGTCCTAGACTAATTATAATTTCAACTATCCTGTCTATATGAAGTTGCATAAGACTAGGGGTGTTAACGAGCCGAGCCGAGACCGAACATGGCCAGGCTCGGCTCGGCTCGAGAATAGGAAGGACCGAGCTCGGCTCGAGCTCGGAAATCCGGGCTCGGCTCGAGCTCGAAAAAAAAAAACTTCGGCTCGGCTCGAGAAAGTTCGCGAACAGTTTGGCTCGAAAAAGCTCGAGTTCGGTTCAATAGTAGACGAGTTTGGTTCAATGGTGGACAAGTTTGGCCCGCATAAACAATACAACAGAAATTTAGAGTAGAGAAACATAAATCAAAGGCCACCAAACAATCAGAATAAAAAATTTAACCAAAAAAAAAAAAACAGAAAGTAAGATTCATAAAAATCAGTCTTAACTCTTAGAATGCGAATTGGAAAAATACGAATTGGAAAAAAATCGAAACTTTAAGAATTCAGATAAAATCGAATAAGAAAACTAAAAGAAACGAAAAATAGAATCTTACCTGTCATCCTTGCCGCCGAGATAAACCTCTTCAAGTTTGCTCACCGGTGCTCGCCAAGGTCGCCACTAAGGAGCAGCGTCAGCCGTCAAGTGTGCGAAGCGGGAGATTGCTCACCGAGATAAAGCACGCTACTCGCCGGTGCTCGCTGGTGCTCGACGATGCTCGCCGGTGCTCGACAATGCTCGCCGCCAATGACCGCCGCCACCGTCAAGTGTAGGGAGTAGAATAAGATTAGAGATTTAGGGTTTTTTCGAAAACCTTTGAACAACTAGGAAGTAGGCTGTAGAACACTAGAAGTATAAGCGTCATTTTTTCCCACTTTCAATTTGGTTTGTATGTTTTAACTTTTGGGCTGAAAATTTTAATGTGGTTTATATTTTTGAAGTGGGCTTGAAACTAGGCCTTATGTTTTTTTAAGGTGGAAATCCAAGTTGATCTAAAAATCAATATATAAAAATAGTACTTTAAAAATTTTCGAACATGTTTGCGAGCTTTCGAGCCGAACTCTACTAGGCTCAGGCTCGGCTTGCTAAGGTCTCGAGCCGATCTCGAACTCGAGTCGAGCCGTCTCGAGCCGAGCTTTGACCGAGCTTTGACCGAGCCGATCTCGAACAGTTTGCGAGCCACCCTGGCTCATTAGCACCCCTACATAAGACAATAATTTAGATGAGATTTAATAAAAAAATTCTTAATATTTTGGAAACTTTATCGACTAAATTATCTGACATCCATCAAGACCAAATGACAAATAGTAATTCACAAATGTCATATATATTTTCATTAGTTTCCCCAATAAGGGTCATATGATAAGAGCGAGTTAATTGTTTTTCGTTGGCAGAATGCCATGATCCAGTGCCACGACTAATAGGCTGATACAAATCAAAAGAGCGAGGACTATGATCATGATGCAACTTATTTTGACCGACCTAACCATCTTTGTAACTGTAACATAGCATATTTGCATGTGTAGATATATATCCTTGATAGAAAAGTTCTGATTTAATTTGATCTGCTTAGCATTGGAACATTTCAGACCATGCATTTCGTCGACAACTATCTTTGATAGTAGTATTTTATGTGATTATTGTTACGCTTTGAAACATTCGGGACCATGCATTAATATTTCGTCGACAATGATCTTAATTAATTAACTTTTAGACTGTTACGTTGCTGCTTTACTTACAAAGAAGTTTATTAAAAATTAATTAGTTCGTACTCTAAACGTTAAAACCAACAAATTGGTGCTGTCACGACATTATATAAAAAGAGTGTGAAACATGAGTAACATTTGAATAATAAGGAAAAGCAGGACCGAGATTTTTATTGGCATATCTTGAATGAATGCAGGGAGGGGCAAAAGAAGTTTCAAGTTTCCCAGTTCGTGTTCGAGAAGCGGGAGCAAAATAGGGTGGCGGATGAATTGGCGAAAGATTGTAGGAAAAATGCTTGTATACCGAATGAAACTAGGGACATTCATACTATTCCTAGTTTTTGTGAGACCCTTGTTGAACTGGATTGTATGAGGCTTTTTCATGGCCAAAACTGATTTAAGTTAATGCTAACCACTTTCACCAAAAAAAAAAAGGAAAAGCAGAAACGAAGGTATTTCCAAACATGCATCATAACTTTTCTATTCTTTTATTTTGAGGTGAGATTATTGGTAAGTAATTATTGGGTATAAGAAATAATGTTCATGATACATTTTCATGAAAAAGGAATGATTAACCTCACTTTTTTTTATCTTTTTTGTTGCAAAAGAGGGAGAAACCCAAGCAAGCTAAGAAACAAAGAAATGAGAAATTAACCTCACTTTAATTTATATTAGGCGTACATAATATTGTAGATGAACGTCGATCATTGACCAATGGTCCAATAGTTACTATCTAAACAATGTTCCAAGTTGTTACAAAAGCATGAGAGGATAAAATTCTTTCATGTAATTGATTGCTTGGAACTTTTTCTGTTTTTTTTGAAGTGGGGACATTTTCTTTTTGAACGTTATTGGACGAAGTTAAAGTATATACTGCCATATTAGGCCATGTTGTAAGCTTGATTGGCCTTTATTTTGTCGACACTAGGAGTATGTGGTCTAAAACCCTATCATTCGCACGTTGATGAGTTTTTAATATGCACTTGTTAAGTTCTATTGTCAAAATATCTTTTAAAAAATCACTTACTATGTACCAACTGAAATATGACATTGTTTTACCGTGTGATCACCATTAAGGTAAAACTAACATAAGAAAGGTAAGGATATCATTCTCTTCCGTCCTAACAAACTTCAAATGTCACTTAACCCTCTTTAACCTATGCATAATAAGCCCCTCCTACTAGTATAATAAAACCAGTAGACCTCTGATATTTGAGGGTTAATATGAATCACACTTTACCACTAAAAGACCATTGCAAAATTGAAAGTGTCGAAATTTAAATCACACGTGAAAGACAATATTGAATACTAATGAATTTTTTTCTTTTACCAGGTAATGTAGTGGACCATGGATATATGTATCGTCCTTGGAGAACAACAAGGGTATTATCAAACAAGCTTGGACTAAATGGGCTTGGTCCACTGTTTTCACTTTTCAGTAACTATGTTTGGTATTCATTCTTTTCTCCCTTTTTCACATTTCTTTTGAGTTGGAGATAATGGGGGGTTTGGGTCTGTTAACGGACAAAGGAAGGGCCAAACTCGAAGACTGCACTCCTTGTAAGCCCACCCTAAGTTTCTTATCTAAGCCCACTCTTCAACACCTCTAAGTAGGTTTGGCTATCACATTACAAGTTGATACTAGTTTTTTTTATCCCAATCGCTATTTACCGTTCGTATTTACATGAAATCGTCCGTATTTTTTTCTTTAAATATCCCCCATGCCCCTCCCCCTTTCACCCTACTCTACTCTCTCAACTCTCATCAAATTTCATCCCTCTCTACCATTAAGCACACACCACCATCTGAACACCACCACCACCACCGGACCACCATCTCCGACGAACCAACTACCCACGTGGACCAAAACCACCGGGTCACTACCAACACCGGAGCACCACCTCCGCCACCGACGAACCAACTACCCCCGTGGAACAACACCACCGGCTTACCACCAACACCGGAGGACCATCGGAGCACCACCGGAGCGACACATCCACCGGAAGACCACCATCATCTCACAATGTCCGACGAAGAACCGTCAACGCCGTCAACCTCACCGGAACGGAGTGTGGTTAGTTTTTAATTTTTTTTTCCCGCCACCAGTGCACGGTAACGGATGAAAATTCCGTTACCCCAATGGAGGCAACGAATAAGATTCCCGTTTCTTCCATGAAGACAACGAACAAGAATTCCGTTACTTCCATGGAGGTAATGAAAAGCTGAAATGTTACCATGGTAACCGGACAAGAATTCCATAGTAAGTAATAGGTAAGTGTGAGGTGAGAGGAGTGAGAGTGAGAAATGTGAGGAAGGTGAGTGAGTGAGGGTGAGTGAATGAAAGGGTATATGTAGGAGATTCCGGTCCTGGCCCCCGGCCCGAGAAAAGTGTCGATTCCGGTTTCGGTCCGGTCCGGTCTAAACCCGGAAAAATCCGGTCCGGACCGGAAACGCGGAATTTTAGTTTTTTTTTTAAAAAAAAAACTGGCAGCCAAGCCCATTTCACTAAATGACTAACCTAACATTTCACTCTCCCTCTCCCATTCTAGAGAAACCCTAAAATCACTCAAACAATTCTCTCTCCCTCACGAGTCACACGCCGGAGCGCCGACGCCACGACGCCGATCAGGCGACCGCAGCCACCGCCCGCCGTGTGTTCCACGGTAAGTTCAGTTTTTCATTTCATCCAACAAGATTTTCAGTTTTTCGCCCTTCTTCTATCTTCGATTTTCAGTTTTTTTTTTTTTTTTTTTTCTGTTTAATTGTATACACTGAACTGCTGAAGTACTGAACATATTTTCACATTGAAATTGGGGTCTTAATGAGCGCTTTGGTTCCTGCAGCTGCTCACGTGCCGCCGCCGGAGGTTGTTACTGCGACGGAGAAAGCGGAGGCGCCTGCTTCTCTGTCGTCTTCGACTTCTTGGTCGCCAGAAGCCTATTCATAAGGTCCTTGGTGGACGGTGGTGGCAAACGTCAGTTTCTCTCTCCTTTTTTTTTTGATTTTTGATATCGATTTTACAAGAATGCGTGGGTTTATTGGGTGATTAATAAGGTTGATTGTGAATCTGTTTTTTTAATGTGGGATTTTTGATTGAATAATGTATGGTTTTTCATTTTAGGAATTGGGGGTAATTTGTGAAATGGGGAATTTAGGGCTTTGTAATAAGATGACTAGGTTTGAATTGTTGGAAACTTTCTCTTTTGCTGATGATGTTGGATTGATTTGGAGAATATAGGTGATAGTGCACATTTGATGTTGATCATGAATACTAGATTTCGTTTAATGAAATGAGAATCTTCAATAACACATCTTATGTTAATGTCAATTAAACAAGTTCACTTAGCCTTAATGAAATGAAAAAGAAGTATGATAAGTATTGGGGGGATGTTGAGAAGATGAATAAGCTAATTTATGTTGCTGCAATACTTGATCCGCATGCTAAGATGGCGGTAGTTGAATTGACACTTAGCGACATTTATGGTAAAGAAAGAGGCTCCATACTTGCTAATGATGTGAAAGAGTTTGCTTACTCTTTATTTGATGAGTATAGGAGATTGTATGCCTCTTTTGCTCCTCAAAGTGCACAAAGTAGTGATAATATGTCACTCAAAGTCCAACGAGTCCAAGATTCGCGAAACGAGTCTAAATAGAATATTTAAAAGTCAAAAAAGAATCGAGTCCAACGAGTCCGGACCGGGGACCGGACCCGATTTTTCCGGGCCTGCACTGACCGGACCGGAAAATCAGTCCGGTCCCCGGTCCGAAGAATCCCACAAATCTCCAGGCAGGTCCGGTCCGGTCCTGGACCGGTGAACAGCCCTAAGTGCCCCTACTTATTTTTTTTAGGTTTAAGAATAGTCATAAATATTGATTTATATCAAAGATTATTACTTTACCAATTAGATTAGTGGTTTAAACACTTCATATGGATTGAGAAGTCATGAGTTCATTTCAATCTTTGATATATCACTTCTTTTTGTTAATGAAGGTAAGTGAATATGATAAAGTGTCAAAATATGTTTGACGTAGTACCATGTCATTAACAAGGAGGAAGACTCACATGGAGAATTTTTGAGAAAGCAACACTTTTAAATACTACTATCATCTAATATAGGTACTTTTTTTATTACATCCTCCGTATTTTTTACATGTTACACTTTCACTTTTCACGCATGTCAATGCAAAACTTTGAAGACATATATCTCTAATTTTGTATTTGTAAAAATTATAAAAAATACATTTTAGAGCCTATTCTCTTCAGCATAAAACAACTGAACTAAATTAAACTGAACTGAATTAAATTATAACTAATTAATAGTAATGATAATAATTTAAAAACTGAAAATAAACTAGGGTTTGCTTACATGACCTCTAAGCAAAACCCTAAAGACCAAAACCCTTAAATCTCCCTCCTATTCTCTCTTGCCTCTTTCCTTTTGTTGTTCGTGAACCACCGCAAACCCCCTCCTTGATTCTTGCCTCGCCGGACCTCGGTGGTGTCGAAGCACCACCACAAACATCGCCGCCATTTGCGCCGGCACACTCCGCCTCTATCTACTCCCTTCGACCACCAGCCTCCATAAGTTCCTCTTAAATTTCAATCCCTATCAACTCTCTCTATATGACTTTAATTTCATAATTTCATTTTGTTAATAAAATTAATTTGAACCCTAAATTTCGAATTACATTTTGGTGTTCGAAAACAGAATTAAACTTTTAATCGTACTAAGTAGTTCATGGTTATGTTAATTTCTAAAATTTTGCACCCTTTAATAGGATTTTTTAAAAAAATTATCAAAAATTTTGGATTTTTGGAGTGCAAATTATCTAGTGCACCTATTTTTTTTAGTATGGGGAGGCAGAAATTCAGATAGATTACCTGTTTTTCTTTTCCTAATTGAACTTGCAAGTTGCAACTGCTTTGCTTGTTGCTCTTGATTGTCTATAGTGCTTCAATCATCTTTGCGTCCAAATTTTAAATCACAAAAAAAAAATTGAAAGTTAGACCTTAAATGTGTACAAGGATTATGAAGAATTCGTTTTTATTTTCGGTTTTTAATTACCCGATGTTGATTTTCGTTTTTAAGGCTTGGAAGATGAAGAAATAAAGAGGAAGAACGGAGAATGTGCATTCGCACAATTTGAAAGCTTTTTACCGATCATTGCCGCACTTTGTAGTTGCAGCAATCGGTTATTACCCAGAAAAATCCTAGAAATACAATCATCAATGAAGATTTAACACCCCTTTTTTCCCCACCTCCCTCCAATTCCTCTCAAAAATCAAAATGAAAAAGAAACGAACGCAAGAATCCCAACTTCAATACGAACTAGGAACGTGTTTGAAGCAAAACAATCTCACAAAAGCTATTTCTCTTTATGATTCAGCTCTTTCTCAAAACCTTCGTTTATCTTCTCACCACTTCAATGCAATCCTCCACCTTTGTTCTTCCCCGATTCTCTCTCCTCACCAAACAAGGCCTTAGCTCTTGAAAATGGGTTCGGGGTTTTCCACCATATGCAATCCCACAACATCCCACAAACCGAGGCAACAATTACCCGGGTTGCCCGCCTTTCACTGCTAAAAATGACCCGGATTATGCTTTTGAGTTGATTAAATCAATGAAAAATAAAGGGGTTTTGCCAAAATTGAGGACTTATAGTCCTGCATTGTTTGGTTTTGTGAGAATTTGAGGGTTGAGGAAGCATATGGTGTGGAGGAGCATATGAGGGGTAATGGAGTGAGGTTAGAAGAGGCAGAAGTGTGTGCCCTTTTGAGAGTTAGTGCTGAATTGGGGAGAGAAGAGAAGGTGTATGAGTATTTGCATAAGTTGAGGGGGTGGTGAGGGGTGTGAGTGAGGAGGCGGCACACGTTGTGGAGAAGTGGTTTCGGGGGGAGAAGGCGGCTGAGGTGGGTGTTGAGGGGTGGGATGTTGGGAAGATGAGAGATGAGAGGGAGAGGTGTGGTGGTGGGTGGCATGGGAAGGGGTGGTTAGGGAAGGGGAATTGGGAGGTGAAGAGGGTGAAGATTGGGGATAGTGGGGGATGTATTGGGTGTAGGGAGCGGCTTGTTTGTGTCGATGTCGATTGTGGTGAGACCGAGAGGTTTGCGCAATCGATTGCTAGTTTGGCTATGGAGAGGGAAGTCAAGTCTGATTTTAAGAGTTTTATGGTGAGTGTTAATGCTTGCTATGTTGTTTAATTGATTGTTCCTTGTTTGATTGTTGGTTAATTTAGTAAAAAGATTCCAAATTTTTGTGTGTAAGTTTGATTGATGTCTTTTAGTCAATTGAAAGAATGTGATAGAAAGAGGGCCACTATGAAACAAGAGGACAATTGCCTAACAAGGGAAACTAGCAATAATAGTGATAGGTTTCAACCTTTCAAATTATGTTGTAGGGAATTAGAAGTAGAAGCTAGTGAGGCATGGTTTGACAAAGTGAATATTACCGAAGTTATATACCATCTCTTTGGAAATAATATTAGCTTAACATGAAGAAGTTATTGAAAAGTATGCTAGTAGTGTTGTAGTTATAAGTACCAAATTGGTTCGCCCTCTACCACCTGTGATAAACTGTTAGAGAAGGGCAATACTCATCATACTTACGAACCGAGAGGTGTTGTGCATTGTCCGTACTCGTATGTGAACTACCGTCACAATTGCTAAAGTTTTTGAAATTTAGTTAAATGGAAAACGTGTTGTAATGATCGGAGAAGGGTATATATCGTAAAACAATGGATGATAATATCCATGGAAGAGATAAAGTGTGTAAGCGAGATAAGTAAAAACTATAAAGTTTTGAAAATTTTATCTCGATAAAATGACAATAGTACTTTGAACAAGCTATTGGTACCCTTGATCGCAAATTGTCGGTGAAGAAATGCTTGCTTTCAAGTAGAATTAAGCCAATTAACATGAAGAAACGAGCTTTTAGTTGCATTTCACTATATTCACCTAATAATTGAGTAATAATTTTTAGTTTGAACTTTGAAGAACCACATCGGAAAATCTCGTAGCATTTTGTAACAATATCTCGTTATAAATCGTAGTTGGTTATATAGAATAGTTATGAGAACCGAGATGCATTTTGCCTTCTCGGTATATGCATGTAATCGGTGAAAACTTCCATCACAATTGCTGAAGTTTTTGATGCAAATCCTAACATGCTTAAGCTATTGAAATTCAAGACACTAAGCATCTTTTTTATTTTTTCTTTTCTTACAGCTCATGTTTTCGTGTGCTATTGCGAGAGTGGATTGATAAGCATGCCGACTACGAGGCTATAATAGACGGAGCAAACATTGGGCTCTACCAACGAATTTTGCTGATGGCGGATTCAGTATTTCCCGTGTGATTAACTTTACTTTGCTTCCTGTTTTTTTCTGTTCCTTTTTCGTTGCTCTTGCATTCGGTTTCTATATGAAATGAAACTAATTTTATCTCTTTATTGTTATTGTAATAGAAGCAATTGGAAGCCGTAGTAACGGAACCGTATAATAGGAATAAGAAGTGGCCTTTAGTTGTCTGCACAATAAACGTCTACGGGCTTTTCAAGGGAGTCCTTCCAATCAAAAGTCGCTTGAGGAGTGGTTAGCTCAAGGCACGCTCTATGCAACACCTAGTGGGTCAAATGATGATTGGTGAGGACTTCAAGACCTTTTTCTTTTTTCTGTGTGGTTTCCTGTCATTGCTTTTCTAATTTGACTGAGCATGATCTATCTTATGGTGTATCACAATGGAATTTTCATTATACCGAGTATGTCTTCGGGTATTGGCTCTATCTGCTTGTGAAGTTTAAGTGTTTGCTTGTCACAAACGATGAAATGCGTGATCACATATTTGAACTCCTTGGAAGCGCTTTTTTCTTCGGTGGAAAGAAAGGCATCAAGTATGTACACTGCTATCTCTCGATTCTCTCGTGTTTAGTGACTTAATTCCCAATTTCCAGTAATGTGCATTTTGGCCGATAATGGGACTGCCGAGAAAAGGGAAGCATGGTTATGATCCGATTTCATTGATTTCCGTGGATATTGTTTGTATTACCCAAATATATGACAATTGACTGAAATTGTACTTCTCACTGTCTCGCTCTCACCAGTAATGATTTCATTTTGTTGAGGAACATTTGCTTAGTAAGGCTTCTCCTTTAGTTTGATGTATTTAGTTTAGCTTGTTGTTTTCGTAAAGATGGGGTATTATCTTTTCAACTCTTGATCTAGTTCATTTGTTCATTATGATCATACCGTGCTTGTGCAAATAAGATAAGAGGAAGATTTCGTGTTTGTGATGGCTATGCAATCATGGTTGATTGATGTTTTGACCTAAAGTGAGTCGATTCTTATGCTTGTTCGGGTAATATGTACTATACCGACTTGTTCAATGTGCGACAACCTAACAATAAACCGGTGTGGTATAATCTAATAGGCACAAGCATTTCTAAATATGCCTTATTACTAATTCTTTGAACATAGTATGTGGTAATTTGGACGGGAAGGGAATTAGGTTACCCGCTTATGGAAGGGAGAGGCGGATGACAGGAGCGAAGAAATGGAAAAATATACACCGAAGAATTCCAAAGATAATCTTCGAAAAATTTATGCTTTGAACTACTTTTTTTCTTGGGCGTCTAGTCTAGTTAGGGAAGTTTAAACGTGTTTTATTGGCTCGATCCACGTGTTACTTTGTAGATCGTGTTGACTTGTCATTTATGTATGTGAACTTTGTGCATCTTGAAGTTTCTTTTTCCTCATTTTTTCACACGTGTTTATTCTCTTAAATGACTATATTATTTTGCAGGTCCACTATACATTTTTCAAAGGAGTTCCAAACCTTAAAATGCCTCCAACATACTCCATTCTTATCCAGGTGCCTATTTATATCTTTTCCTTTTTTCTTTTTTTTGATGGCCTTGTCCGTAGTATCTTTGTTTATCTTCATGTCTCGATTTGACAAGAGTGAATAAGTGGGATTTGGAACAATTTGGGTTGGTAAAGTTGTCCTTGTTGTTACGTGGGATTGGAATGAAGTTGGGTTACAAGGAAGTCTCTTGTGGTTCTTTGTTCCTCATGTAAGAATGTTGAAGCAATCTTGTGAATCTGCTATGATTAAATTGGTGTTAAGGCACTATATAGCTCTATAAGTCACACCATACAAGTTTGAAGGTTCTGTTTGAAAGGTTTCTTTATGAGTTATGAAGGACCAGGAGGACTCGGTGACCATACAGATTTTGAGAATAAGTAGGTCAATTAAGAGATGTGTTCTTTAGGATATTTTATGTGTGCTTTTGGTGAATGGATGTTGGGGGATTTGAGTCTCACCATACAGTTTTTTGGACCAACCACACTCTAGATTGGTACCTTGTGAAAAATCAAGGAACTAAGTGGGTTCTTAGATCTATAAACAATTGAATCGAGTATTTAGTAAGTATCTTTATGGATTTTGAGTTGTAACCTAAGAACACCACAATTAAAAGATGAAATATGAGCTAAATGAGAATTTTAAGTTGATTTCGAGAGTTTAGTGGCCTTGAGAATGCCAAATGGAAAATGTGAGTAACTTCAGGTCCTGGATTCACGGAGCCTTTTGAACCTAGGGTTGGAGCCTTTTGGCTCATGTGATGTTCATCTTGACAAGTAATAACATGGAATCACGTTGTTGTATGATGAGGATTAGTGTTTGGAGTTTGGACACCTAAAGATCCCAAGGCTAAATATACTTTAAGTCTTCATTATGAAGCCTAAAAAAGGTTTCTTGGTTATGAAACATCATTTACACTTTGCTAAAAACAATTTTGGAGGAATAGAGAGGGGGGTGGGGGCTTGAATGACTTGCCTTCCAAATCATTCAAACATAGGAAGTATTTAGTTCATCAAAGAGAGAAGGAAGAGCTGGATCCCTCTTATTCCGCCCCCAACCAAATACTCAAGCAATAGAAAGTGTATCCCTAATCTCTTTGACTCCCTCCAATCCCCCTTTCTCAAATCCCCTCGCATAAAGACATTGAAAATGTTACTTCGTTCTAGGTAACTTGACCAAGATATGTAGAGGATATAAGAAGGGTCAAATTACTTTGAGGTTGATGCTATGTTTTAACTTAATATGCCACTTGTCAAAAGTTTGGTATCACATATGTCAACTTGATTTATTTCTTTTTGGACATAATCAATAATACTAACAGTCGAAGGCGTGTTTAGAAGACCATGAAAGGAAATTTTAGCATCATTTAACGATGGAGGGAGTACCAATTAATAAAAATTAAAGATTTGATGCTAGAGTTTAATAAGTCTTTGTCAAAAACTAAATATCTTGTCCTTACAACAATCATACTTTTGAATAAGCAATTGTAATCAAATGAAATATAGTAGCTCATTAAAAGAACTCAATACCCATATTACCTTCTTGCGAGGGGTAGAATAAGATGAACTTTCTTTTAATACTTTTTTGAGCATGAAATAAGGTAGCTTTTAATAGAATAATATTATTATCGATGCTTATTTCATAGTTTCTTTAGTTCATGATAATTGTCATAATGCAAATAATCTATGTACCTTCAAGATCTTTTTGGCAACAATACTATTTTTAATAAATTATAATAAACGATGAAGAAAATAATGCTCAATAAGCGATATCATTTCTTAAATTACATTGGCATCTTAATAAACTTTCTTCATAGGGATCTAGAGGTTTGGTGGAACTACCTAGAATCAAGGATAAGTAGAGGAAGATTTTGAGGGGTATTTGGACCATTTGTAATTTTAAAGATATGACGACCTTGGTAGCCCGAGCAAAAGGAAGGAGTACTCATGTTATGGAAGAACTAAGGGGATGACGTTAAAAGTCAACTTCTAAGCACCTTAGTGTTGGTCCCAATAGCTAACATCTTAAGTCTCAAGTACGCCAAAGGTTATACATCTTGGCCATTTTTAGGATGAGTTAGTGTTGAGATTGTAACCCTACTTCATTCTGCAGCCTAACCGCATTCTCGATCATGTTGATGTGTCCGAAGTGTAAAATACGGATACTATTAGTCGGGCACATGGTTGATTTTGTCCTGAAATGAGGGGAAAAGGTACTGATTTTGGTTTATGCCATTAGAAAAAATTGGGAAATGTGAACACAATGGTGCTGGTTTTTGTGGATTTTCTGCTGCAAGCCTGAGTGTTAGATTTTGTCTTATACTCTTATCTACATTGTATATGATTGTATCTATTGTCTTCTAAGCTTGTCTCTGTTGATCCTTAGGGGTGGTGTAATTCAAGTAGCATGATGATTGTGTGCTAGTTTCTTTCCACTGGTTTAATTATATTGAATAAGCCTCTTGTTGAAGTATTGATATCTTAAGGCAAAGCCTTCACACTCAGTTTAAGATTTTTTTGCACTTACTCACAGATGATTTAATCTTTTAGTGTGATGTGCTTATTTAATTGTCTCCATGATTTAAAAACAATTTTTTTCTTCGGAAAATCCCTTCAAACGTCTCCCATCCTCTTACTTGTGGTGCTAGGCACTCTGGAAGTCATAACTCTTCTGGCACTCCTTTTTCTTAGAGACAAGAGTGCCTAGTTTGTTCTAGCCTGCCGAAGCCGGAGTGTGACTCTAAGCCGACATAGAATCAGCTATATAAAAGTTATTACGGGGGCGTTCTGAATTTGCCTTCTCGTGTCTCTCTGATGTCAATAGATAAGGTCTTGGAAGCAGAACTTTAACCATGTTTATGGAACAGTGGTGTCTATATGCTGAGGAGAATGCCATGAAATGATGACACTAGCATGATGCTTCAGACTTTAGGCTTATTATTCATGCATACAAGTTATAAGTAAATTTATGTGTGACCTCTTGATGAATTATTTTACAATTGCGATGTCTGAGGTTCAAGGGTTTTTAGAAGGAATTTCTTGAGGATTCTTCTAGGAGAATTGAAGGCATATGGAATATAGCCTTAAAAAGAAGGCTATATCTTATAATTCATGCTATATGAGTGATAGAAGGGTTGTCTTAAAAATTTGCAGTTTGAGAGAGAGATCAAGAGTCAAGGCTTGGGTACCAAGTGTTAGGGACACTGAAGCAAAGATCTAGTGAAGTTACTCTGAAGTTTTCATTTCCTATCTCATGGAAAACCCTTAGTGCTCCTCTTAGCCCTATCCCCCTTTTCCCTACAAATATGATTCTGCCAACGCGCCATATGAGTGGTCTGGGAGATGGGATGGCCATATGAGAAAGATGCAAAAGGTTGATCATCAAGACTGATCATTGTAAACTGTTGCTTTGTAAGGGATGTAAACTATATGGTCTCAACAGCATCATTCCTGAACCTACAAACCATATTTCGTTGGTGCAAAATCATTATGAGTGATCTAGGGGAAATTGGACATGGAAGGAAATTCCCAAAGGATGATCCTCAGGGAGGAGTGTCACCATCGTACATAAGTTATAGTCTAAGGGATGTCGGGTTTTGCTACCAATATCTGTGGTTTATCATAAAGGAAGCACTTAGACCAAGTACGACCAGCATTATTGTTTAGATAATGTTGATGTGTTCACTATACTTAAGGGTTGTAGGTACATGGACATTCTTACCCCTACTAACAAAAAGTTTGACAGAAAGCTAGTAAAAGTAAAAATGTCAATATACCTTGTTTTGTGGAGAACGCTGAGGTGAATAGCCTCTTTTTGTATTTTGTCGGTTAAAGTTCATTTGTATGTAATCTGGACTTGAATGGCTCAAAACTTATAACTGTTTTTTCTCTCTGCAGGAATCCGAGAGAGGATCTTGGCACATCCCAATAGCCAATGAAAACGCTGATGAGCTCTCGAGGAGTTGGCTTTGCATAACTAGACCAAGTAGCTTTAGTTCTAACTCATCCAACTCTGGTGAAATGATGCAGAATAATACGTTTAGCAGATGCAATAATGTAGGCCAAGATTCTCGTCACAGTTTGGAAAATGGTGTTTCATCACTAACTGGTAAAAGGAAGGAGAGAGAACTGTCTCCTTCAAGGCAATATTAGTTCATGTCTGTCGCAGACGTCTTCCGTTTTCCACCTTCACTGCACGGCTCCTTGTGCTTCTCCATGGCTATGGAACATATACAATATACAAGACTCGCTCAGATTATGTAAAATGTACTATTATCAAAATGTTGCCAATGTTACACAGCCAAATTTTTTTGACTTTGTTTTATTATGTACTAATTTGGCTCTGTATTTAAGAAATTCTTATTAGCTATGTTCTTGAGTCTTGACACTACAGCAGTTGTACTAACTCGAAGATAGCTTAGTCTTATTGAAGATACGTGGGCGCGCTGTCATGTGGACTGCGCGTATGCATGCCGACTCAAGAATTCACTATTTTTTATTATTTTTTATTTTTGAATTGTTTAATGAGTGAAAAATATTGTAATATTTTGACTCCATTTTTTATATATTACCAAAATCAAATGTGGTATATTATTCTGAATTTATTTTGTATGCCGAAGAAAATGAGGAAGTCTAATGAAAAAAATCTATGATTCATATTCTAGTAGTAGTAGAAGTATGACGAGCTTTCCGTAGTTTCCCCTTGAGGGGGACAAATCTTGTTCATTTTAGGAACAAATTTTTGTCACTTTTATATACAACATTACTGTATTTAGTAATTTCTTGTACATTTTGTTATCTGTTATACAACATAAGTAATTTCTTATATATTTGTCATTTATTAAATAATATTAGTATCTCATTAAACAACATTAAGATAACTTTTCTCTTATAACTTTTTAATTCCTCTCTGGTTGCCATTATTTAGGGCTCACCAACAATATGAACAGTCTTGATTCCACATATATTTGAATGATGAAAGTAAAACGTATTTCCCTCTAGAATTTTTGGAGGGCAAATGATACATAGATCTAATAATAAACTTATTAATATAATATCAATTATGGTCCAAAAAGACAGGTTAAATATTTTTTCCAAGTCTCCTGGACCCTAGAACCACCTAGCAAATTACATATATTAGGCCCCAAACCCCAAATCTAAAAGGCCACATAACTGGTAACAAATATTTGGTTTAATCACTTGGATCAATTTTCTTCTGCTCATTAATCATTGTTGTTTTTGCTGCTAATTGTTTCACTTGAAGACATATTTAACTAAACCAGGAAGATGAATGTTCATGAAGTAGTCTGCCCAATCAACAGCCTTGGGATCAAAATAGAATATATCTGTCTCCACTCCTCTTTCTCTTGCTGCTACCCTTAACTTCTCTGCGTTGCTGTCATCATATCTACAATTACATTTTACAAGGTCTAGTTAGATTTCTTTTTAAAACAAATTGTGCAACATATCATTGTTAATTGTTATTATATACTACCTCGCCTACATTATTAATTGTCGCGTTACTAGTTGAAATTATATTGTTCATGTGATGATAAATTCCCAACAAATTAAAGGGAGAAGTATAATACTTCATTGGTTTCTTTAACTTGCAATCAAGTAGGTTCGCGCACAAATTTAAGAAAGAGGAGAGAGAACGTAGGTTGGTAAATAACTAATTTTCTTACACAAATGTACTATATAGGACATCTTCATTTTCGTTTTCATTTATGAAAATTGTTGCAAGTATTATGAAACGGTAGAAGTGTAATTGCATTTAATTTATCTACGGAATTAATATATAGGTGAACTTACATGCCCTTGAAGAACAAATAAGGTCTGTAAATTTCTATCAACCGCATCACATGGTTGATCCTCCTTGTTTGTTCTATAAATGTGCCTTTGAAGGATTGACAAAACGCGACATTTGCTATTTCTAGGGCCTATGGAGAAAATAAAACCCAATGCAAACACCAATTTGATAAATTATATTATTTTGAAAATATATATACTTCCTTCGTTTCGAAATAAATGAAACGTATATATTTCCTTCATTCCGGAATAAATGAAAACGCTCCTCAAAAAACTCTCACATAAAAGAGAAAATTAAAGCGTTTCATTTATTTTCTTAAGGAATATATATATAAGCTTGTATAAAACGAGTATAATGTGTTACCTTCAAGGGAAGTAGGTAATGAAGAGTAAGGTATCTCTTGAAGCTAGCCATGGATCCTAAGACCCTAACATGGCCAACAATGACAGGTTTACCATCCTTGTTAATCCAAGGGTATCGCTTGAAATATTGGTATGCCACATCATGCAGAGTTGTTAATGTAGTTGGATTTTTCACTGATGATCCAATTTGGTAGATCCTTGGATTTCCTGTTTGATTTGCATGAGCCATGGCTGCTACTATTATTGCATTGGCTACCATATCAGCTGGAATCTGCACATTTTCAAATATATATAAATTTTTGCTGTTAATACGTTATCATATTAATTAACTTCTGTTGGACACATGCTGAGCGTAGAATTTAGTAATGTTGTTAAGTTTATCTACTATTGTATTTGTGGACTAACCTCCTATATATTTCCTCCGTTCTGAAATAAGTGAAACACTTCTCTCGAAAAGCTCTCACATAAAAGAGAGCAGTATTTCACTCATTTCAGAACGGATGAAGTATGTTTTTAAGATACCCTGTTTTTATATAAGGTTATTTTTTAAAAAATCTGATCCGATTATTCTAATCTCAAATACTCGAATTTTTTGTTTGATTATCTTGACATCTAGCTATCCGATACATAATTGTTTCTACATGGGTTTTTAACCTACCACATCAGCAATTGAGTCAGGATCACCCAGGAAGCATGGCAACCTCCCTTTACCATAAGCAACAGCTAAACTGTCAATAGTCCTGCAAAAATTATGTAACAAAACTAAGTATTATTTTGTCAAAATTCAGTTACAAGTAATATGGAAACTTTAAAGCTAGTAAAAATATAAATATGGAAGGGAGAAATTAGTTATACCTAATACCTTCAACCCAACCAGGGATAGGTTCTTTAAAAGTGCTGGTTACAATGGTAGGACGAATGATGACAAGAGGAATGTCTCCTTTTTCATGCAATAGCACCATCTCCCCAAGTGCCTTTGTAAATACGTAAACATTTGGCCATCCCCAATGTTTTGACCTGGTTCATCAATTAGTGAAGAATTAGAAACACAAAAATTTTATCATATTGATTCTCATTAGTTTCATTGTCTAAAATATCAAATTTTAATAATATTTTAGTAATAGATAATAATGGTCAAAGTTGTGCAGTGGCAAGTGGGCAAGTCAAATGGAGCATATATTAAAAAATGGAAGGAGTTATACAATTTTGCTGTCTATTTACTTTCACATGCATAACTTGAGTGTAGACCACAACCTTGGAATTGTAGAAAGTTGATTATTAAAAATTGATTAAAAACATTTATATTATCAACACGATTAAATTCAATTCAATTTTATAGGCCAGATTCATTGAAGTGGGAGGAAACATAGGGGGAATTCTACTCTTGAAAAACCTAATGGTGGGATTTGAATGCATGTGAAAATCCTACTTTTGTATATCCTCGCAACTATGGTACTGTATGTAGTTAGGTTGCCCATGAATCTTATGCACAAAAAGATAATCTTGTGAGTTGTGAGGGCATTATAATAGTGGCAAAGATTTGTGTTTCATGAACTCAAGGTCATAGGATTTAAATTCTAGTGTCCACTAAGCCCTAGGGCACTTTCGTATTGAGACTTTATTATCTTAATCCTAAAAGGTTAGGCACACTAATATTGGCTTGAGGGGTTTTTAATAACCAAATCATTCACTTTAGTTACCTAAAAAAAGTACATGAGACAACCATAATTTTATTAGGACAACCAGATAACTTGTAAGAAATTTAGGTGATCAAGTGATCAGATATGTAACCTACTTTAAGAAAAATATATAGACGATAAACCATTTAATTAGTTTTTAAAAATTTAAGGATAACCAAGGTTTTTGGTACAAAATTACATAGTAGCACTTTAATAGTAAAAGATTTGTGATTTTGATTAAAAAATAACACTTAATTCAAAAGTGTTGCTGGATAAACTTAGTCTCGATATTAATACACCCGAGTTTTAAGACAATATTTATTTGGTGAAGATTTTTCTTAATACATTTTTATCAGTAATAGAATTAAAAAAAAAACGAACATTATCTTCACTTTTTCAAGTTGGTACGCTAATTTCAACCAACCATTCCCTGAAAAATGACATTGAATTAATCATAATCAACCTTTTTTTCTATGTCTCTGCCATCAACACTAGACTTAATTTCCAATAGTCTATATGAATTCATTTAATATTGTTTTTTTTCTTTGTGGAATTTATTAAATAGTCGGCAATAACGGGGTTGTAACTTGTACCTTGTTAAAGCACACAAATCTAGATTCAATTGACCTATGTCTGATGTCTCTTGTAGCTATCAAGCTATCACAACTAATTTCTGATCGTGATGCCTATCACTTAATATACTTTATAGATAAGAATAGTTGATTGATGAGCCTAAACTTTCTCTTCGCAATTCCTCAAATTAATGCTACGTAGTACTATTCTTTCCCCACTCTCAGTCTGTATCTAAAACATTGCTCTATTAATAAATACTTTTTAATTCTTTGATGCGTAGAGATGTGAATTGAAACTTGATCCCAGGATCTCTTGGATCATAGGTGATGTCAATACCACTAGGTCATCACTTACTACTGATCTTTAGGCGATATATAATGAAAATCACTTTTCTTTAATTTGTATAATCAGAACTCGATTGATCTAAGTGAGTAGAAAGAGAGGAAAAATAACTTACCTTTTAAGTATTAGGTAAACATGTTATCTATTAAGTGTGTGATACCATAATAGTAGTAGTATAAGTGTATAACTAGTAATTAATTACTAATTAGATCAAATGGAGTCTAATTTGCATACCTCTCAAGGCCAAAGTCCCTCATAGTGAACTTAATAGTTTCTTGAGTGGCTCCCTCAGCTTGGAGCTCCTCTAATTTGTCCTGAATAAGTCTCTTCTCCACTTCAATGTCTAAGCCAGGTCTCCCATTTAGTGAGTCACCCATGAAGTAAGGACTCTCCTTTACAAGCCCAACCGTTTCACCAGATACATAAGCTGAAAATTTTGCACCATTAATAATCATGATTACCATTGGTCTAATAAGGATCACTTGGTTAAGTATATACTTCATAAACCAAATAGTTTATGGTAAGGACCATGATTATAGATATCTTATTGTAATCCAATTTTACGCACAATTTTGTACACATGAATAATGTCATATCAATGTAATGTAATAACAACTTTGTAGATCCTAATGCATTGTGATATGAGAGAAAATAATGTATAAGTAACTACGTGAATACCATCTAGCTCAATTAGTAAAGTTTTGAACAAGTGATATTAAATTCTTAGATTGAATCTCTTTTAAATTATTCGCTTAGTGGCTCTCAATATTTAACAAAAGAAAAGAAAAAAGAAAGCAAGTGTACGTCTCCTCCATAGGAATCATCATGAGCATGAAATGGATTACTACAAACCCAATAAATTAACATGGCATAAATAAAGATCAGATACTGTTTAGTACTAAGTACTGACCAGTTGATACTTGGATGAGCACCTTCAAGTTGGTGCATTTCTTAGCAAAGTCCAATACATACTTAGCTCCAAAAGTGTTGAGATACAACGAGACGTCATACCTACGGTAAATTTTTGAAAAAGAAAATAAGCAACATATTTTTCTCAGCTCTTTCTTATCAGTATAGATGAAAACCTGGCTATCTAGGAAAAATAATGTTATACTTACCGGTGGCCGGTGGGTAATTTACTCATTATAGATAGACGATTTTTTAAGATTACCTTAGATCCAATGGATATGACAAGTACGTAGTTATTTTACTTACTTACTTGCCCGGCCCGGCCCGGCCCTTTTTTTTGTAACTTATGGGTCCTTATATAGGACAATTATTCATTTAGCGTATAATATTAGCAAGTTCATAATGAGAGGTTTTCTCAGAAAAAGAAGCGAAGTAGAAACACGGGTCATTTTCAACTGAAATGGAATACTCGGGTGAATCAGCCAACATACGTACTCTTCGAGTGTTACACTGTATGATGATAATAATATATATACATAGGTATTAATATTATTAATTGCTAAGTGTACCTTTCATCAAAGTTGGTGGTTGCAGCTAGGTTAACGATAACATCAATGTTCGTCCATAATTCTTCCTTAAGATTTAATTCTTTAATTGCCAAATCTTCACAAGTAATGTCACCTGGCACCACAGTAACCTTTTCTGATATGAAGGAATTGAATTTTGCACCCATCTTTTGCTTTAGAACTTTGAACAAGTCTTTTGCAATCACCTAATCAAAATATTAAAACAAAAGTATAATTAGTAATACTGTAAAGATGATTAGTTTGTACTGTAATGGCCTTGTTTGGCCAAATTTGTGTTGTATTTCTTTCATGTATATATATATATATATATATATATATATATATTATAATAAGGTTAAGAGAAAACCTCGAAAAATGAAAAAAAAGGGATCCCAACACCTGGGAAAAAATAAAACCAACCCCCAAACCCTAAGCCACAAAAACATTTTTCTCGAATATTTCTTTCATGTATATGGGGGTCCTACATAGTAGGTTTAATTTTACCATTATTGATGGAAATTGGTTGTATTGTTTGCTTTTTGGAATCAATATATTTGATTACCAAAACAAATTAAGAAAAAAAAAGAGTATAGTTAGGTCATGACTCATGACTTAGTTTCTTTTTCCGAATTTAATCATTTTCTTTACTTATTTTAGGATTTGGAAATAAGGATAAAAGAAATAAGAAACGCATTAAAAGGTGTATATTTTTTTGTGCCAAGTCTATGAGTTCGACCTTGAATTATGCTCTCATTGTATAGGAAATGGGATAAATTGTCACGTATGAGTATATTCAACTAAAGAGGTTTAATTTTTTGTTTTTGACGAGGAACTAAAGAGGTTTAATTAGACCTTTGAGTTTTCAGAGTAATAATAATGATTTATAATTGAATTACCTAATATATCCTTAAATGTAGTATAAAGATTTCTGTTGCATCATTTATTATGAGTGGCTAAGAGTTAGGGACACTTAAGTTCATATAAATACGTAAATTCGGAAAAGATGGAATTTGTAGTGGATATTATTGAATAAAAATGTATATTAGTGGAAAGATTTTTTTGGAAAACTTGATGATCATATCCCAAAATGAAAAAACACTTGATATAAATTATTAGGTAGGAGACTACATATTGTGATCTCTGTCTCCTCTCCCTCTCTCTCCTCTTCCAAAAAAACCCTAATCCTTTTCTTTTGAAATCGCCATCATTCTTTCGATGGTGGTAAGCCCCCAATTCTTTTTTTTCCTCTAGTTTTTATTTTTTTGTTATTAATAATCTTCCATTCTCTCTTTTTGAGACTTTTCTACCCGATTTTGGGGTTCTTTTCTCTCCTCTTATAGGAGTTTGGAGTTTAGTTTTAGTCGCACGTGGAAGTTTAAAAATTGGTATGAGAAATTGTTCCTATTGGTTGAAGTTCAAGACCATCAACATCGAAGTATTGGAAATTCGGATGCGGTCAACATGGTTAAATCAAGAATTTTCTTCCCCAAACTATATCGAACGAATGACTTCCCCATCAATTGAAAACGAATTTGATTTGATCTTGTCTGATTATATATTGTTTTTCTTTAATACTTATTGTAGATGTCGTTTGACCTTCATTTAATGAAATTTCTCTTTAAAAAAAAAAAAAAAAAAGTAGGAGACTACATATGTAAAAATAGAAGGCATGTAGATGTGACAAAATTCAAACACGTACTATTCAATGGCATAGGCAATTAACCTGTAGAAAGGACCACATATATAATATATTCAACCATGTGGCCTGGAGTAATGTAATTTCTTCTATTTCCTTATATACTTCATATAAATTTGAATAAATTGGGAGCAATAATTTTTTTTTTTTGGCATATGACTTGTATAGTGGTACTAGTACTAATAATTCTAAATCATTAAGTTAGAAAGTTATGGAAGCCAACTACCCTTCTCCACAAAGATCTATACAATTTTTGTCGTACTAAAGATATTTCAAAAACAATCATATAAGTATGTAATTTCTACAACATAAATAAAATTCAGTAACAGAATCATGCTAAATTAGACGAGGAAAGTTGAAAAGTCTGTTGTTTTTCTCCATTATTAGAATACTGTACCAAAATAGAAAGAATCATCATCTCCCTTTGATGAGTTCTAATTAAGTCTTGTAGATGGTCTTCCATTGTTATAAGTAGTATATAGATAGATTAAGGCAACTTACAAAATGTTTTGATGTAGATATCATATGACCTTTAATTAATGAATTAATTTTAGTTCAAGAATAATAGGGTTTTGACTTTTGATCACTCATATTGGTCTTGCTTTCAAGAAAAAGATATTACATTAATGAACTTTTTTAGAATAAGATCTAAAATAGAAAAATATTCTTGAATAATTACACTACATACATCTATTGACCATGTGTAGTAGTAGAAATTGATAAGCAAGAAAAAGAAAAAGGAGCACAGTGTGTATATATGTTGATCTTTAATTAACAAGCTAAACTAAATTTAGAAGAAATTATACCTCATTTTGCAATCTTAGTGAAGCTGACTTGTTGTCAGCAGCCCTTAGCAGAAGATAGACCTTCTTCACATTTGGTTGAGACCTTAACACCTTCTCTGCAAATACTACAAACCCAAAACAACACCATTTATTTACCGTTAAAAAAGTTTGTACGTTTTCTCGTTGTCAAGAAAAAAAGTTGACACAACTACGTGACCTAAATAGTAAATAATACTACACTAATTAGAAAACCAGATCAAAATGAGGGTTGAAATATACATCTTAAACCCGGAAGTTTACACGATCGACCCGACCCACCCGTTTGACAGGTCTAGTTAGTTAATTACAACTTACAAGTTGTAACCAATATGTTGTATGCTATTAATGTTATAAATGAAAACAGAAATAAAGAAGATAGGAAGAATTATTATACTCTTTGCTAAAAATCCAGCTCCACCAGTGACTAAAATGGCCTTGTTCTCCAAAAACTTCAAAATGCTACACAACTCCATTGTTAAGAATTGTGAAGAGCTAGAAATAAAGGAAGGAGAGATAATATATGTTAGTGAGAGAGAGAGAGTCACTTGAAGAAACTAAGATAGAGAAGTGGAGTATTAAGAGCGAGTGTTCAATGCAACATATATATGTGTACTTATATAGTTTAATATAATCAGACAAAAGAAGTAGAAATATAATAGTCTTAAAAAAAGGCAGGTAAAATACACGTAATTAGAATTAGTGGATAAATTGTTGGGGGAATGTGATAGATTCATATTTTGTTCGGTTAGTAATTTAGTATAGTTTCTTAATAATGGTTCCTCCATTTTCTTATAATTGTAACAGTTAGAATTTTGTATCATTTAACTACTTTTTATCATGCATATTTGGTGATTGTTAAATAGACTAAAATATAGCTACGTAAGATTTTATTAAATTCGTTTCACTCATATTATTATGACTTGAGCTTTTTACAATTCTTACATTAATTAGAAATAATTGAAAATATTAGTGATTAAAATATTGAATTAGCAGAAATTGTTGTAACCAAAAGAGAATAGAGAAAATATCCAAGAAATTACATCACATATATTACATGCATGGATATAGACTTGTGTGCAAAAATAAAACCTTGAATACACCCGTAAAATTAGCGTAAAACTCGCCGGCATAGTTTACCCAATGATTTGGGTAACGCGTGCATGCAACTGTTATTAAGGTCAAGGAAACCTTCCATGCAATACTATCTTCCAAAGGATATTTCATAAGAAGATCAAAATCTTTATATCCGACAGTTTATATAATTAAGCATCTGTTTCTTAACATGTAACATCTTGATTTTTTCATATATTAATATTAATTTGATAGTTAATATCTTTAATTATAGATTATAAAAATTTATAAAAAAATTGATATTTTAAAAATACTTATATATAGAGACTAATATTAACATATTACATGATAGTATTTGTATTTCATATATTAGTGTTGAAATGCAGTCAGTGTTAATATTTACATAGTGAAAAAACTTCAATGTTGCATGTATTGAGAAGTGGAAGTAGTATAAATTAGATTTTCAAAATATGTTAATTATAATCAAGCAATAATAAAAGAGGTATACAAATTATAGTGTGACATAAAATTTGATCTAAAACATTAATTAGCCTTTCAACCAATATTTAAAACTAGGGGTCATATAACATTTCTTGCTGGCTCCCAATTTTTGGTTTAAAAATCTTGAAAATCATATGATCATGTTGTATAATGAACTTAAAAATAGTCATACTTATACTAATACAACGCTTACTTTTTACCCGTTAATATCTATATATATTTACTTGTAATAGTTACAAATATGTTTAACAAATAATGCTTCCTCCGTTTTAGAAATAGTTATACCATTTGCATAGTGTTTGCTATTCAAATCTTACACTTTGATTGTCTTTGGTGATTTATATTTTAAGAAATTAAATTAACATTATCTTTAGAAGTATATGGATAAAAATTCAATAATATTTTACATAATAGTATTAATTTGGTTTTACATAGGAGTAGTAAGCTATTAAATTTATCTATTTTTCATTGAGCTATTAAATTTTTCTTTAAATAAATGTGTTAATTGTGGATTACACAAAACTAAATTACTCATTTCAAAACTTGTTAATGACATCCGAAACTAAAAGCCCGGGTCTACCACTGCCGCACATCTGCATGCCCTATTAATTTGAGATAGATAATAGTTGAGGCTTGTTTGTTTGTGAATTATGATATTAGATGGGTGCTAAATATGAATAGAGTTAAATTGTCAAACCATAAGTCCTCTCCTCTCTGTCTCTCACGTTTCCATTGATCAATAATTATTCTTGCGTGGGCATGAATCTAATCCATAAAACTAGACCTTACTTCTTAACTTTGAGTGAATTCACTTGTTAACTTTTTCATTATGCTAAAATTATACTACCTATGAGTAAATAATTATAAGTTTAGTTAAATATATTGCAAGCCTATTGATAATGTTTTTTATATTTCATTTTTTGAGATGATATTTGTGATATGTGAAAGCCCCAACAAACATACATAATATATCACCTGCTCCGAAATAGTTATTACATCATCTTTTGTACAAAGATCTACTCACTTTTTGTATCCATATGGTTGGTTACAATTTTGTCTATGTATGTTTTTTGGTAGTGCTATAGTTTGAGGGTGCGTGGTGTATCTCCGATAGTATGTTAGTGTTGTGGTGGTTCGGTGTCCTCGTGGTGGTGGTGCCGTGGTGGTGCTAAGGGGTGGCATGGTTGTGAAGGAGCGGAGGGTGGTAGGAGAGTAATTAAGTGAGGTAGTACACCAAAAAAATATCATCGTATGGACAGGGACTTTCCTGTGCCTACAGTTGGGCAAATTAAACCTTAAGGCTGTAGAGTCTTTCGTCCCATAAATGAGGCACATGGAGAGAGACCGACATTTTCTCCAAAAATTCTACCTGCGAATACTTGTTTGTGCTAGTCTAGTCTTACCAGATTTACGAAATTGGCAATATCTTTCTCTCTCCGTACCATAATATAACGCTTGTTTTCTCTCTCGGGCCAAACTTTAAAATCTTTGATCAAATATTCCCATTATTATATATAAAAAACATATTTATGTGGGATATTGTTAGATTCGCCTCAATGTGTAGTTTCATGATATCAACTTTTTATATTTTTTTATTAATAATGAATTGAAGATATTGAAGGTCAAATGTTTATCTTGGAGGCACCGTGTAAAAAAAAAAATCTTTATATTACGGGACGGATGAAGTATTTTATTTTTTAATTCTTGACTTGCAAAAGACAAATTCAATGTAGAACTTATTAAGAGCTCTTGTGGAATAAAGCATGGACAAAGCTAACATTGCAAATGTTATCCACATGTAATAACAGTATTTGTTAAAGACTCGACAAGCACCCTAACCAGAAAACTTATTAAGGGAGGAGAGATTGCGTCCAATTTTTTTTATATACCTAAGTAATTCATAATTATATGATCTTCTTATCATTAAATTTTATTTTTCTTGCTTTAATTTTTTTCCAAACAACACTATTAGAGGTTCACAATAAAATTTGTAACTAATAATATATATCTTCCTTCGTTTCTTTTTTTAAGTGGTAACTTCCCTTATTTAGAAATTGGTGATGAGCCCGAATATGCTTAATTAGTTATCAACTCAACCACAAAAAACTTGGCTTTGAGGTCAAATAAGACCACCAAAACCCCAGATTTGTGGTGCTTATAAGACAATAATATTTTTTTAAAAATTGGGAGATTACCTGCTTCAGTCCACCAATTATTTAATGGTAGATTACCCATTAGGTAGACAAAGTTTTTTCGGTAATGAATTACTATATCTATAATTATCATCACCCCTCTCACATTTCTATGTCAATTGAACATTTTGAGACTCTGAATATGGTCCTGTTTAGTAAGTGCAAGTATCCATTATTGCCAATTCAATCATGCATCAAGAAGTTACTTGTTGAGTTGAGCATACATCATGAGCTAAAGGATATGTGGAAAAGTTTTTGAGCAACTGCCAGTTTTTATTTTTTATAACAATATAATGGTTCTATGTAGTTTAATATCTAATTTTGAAACTTTATAAACAAATGAGTTATAACTTTTAGGGAACTTGTTACATAAGTTGACTTGTTAGTCAAGTCGAGTTAAATTTTTCTAAAAGTACAACGAATCAACCATGTATAGATACCAGACAGATCCAAAATGGCTGAATTTGATTAATAAATAATAAGTCTAACGTTTCAGCATGTACAACCTTATTTGTATGAAATAAGACATAACCCATAACTACTCCATACTTAGTCTGTAATCCCCATACCTTGGTCCTTGAGTACTATTGCCACTATATGCCTTTTGAGTCCACCCTTGTTGGGCCATTAATAGGTAACAATATACTCACATGTTTTTTTTGCCCTCCACTGTGAACCCCTTGGTAAGAAGAAGGACCGTACTGGACCAACACCTATCGCAGGTCAGCCAGCCCAGCTACACAGGTCAACGCTTGAGAGTAGGGGGATTAAGGGAATCCCTACTCCCAAGCACAAGTAGGTAGTGGGGCTCGAACTTGTGACCTCAAAGTCACAAGGTGAGTTCCCCACCACCTCCACCAAGCAAGCTTGGTACAATATACTCACATGTAATGCTTCGTAAACATTCTACGTATACATACTAATGATTCTCCTTATGAAAATTTACTTTGTATCTAACATTAAAGTCATAAAGTTGAATTCTCCCAACTACGGTGCTTGGGGCAGAGATCTCCTTACTTTATCTTTCCCCCTGCTCCCAAATGCCTGATCTGACCCACAAATATTTTTAGACCAAGAAATCGATCGTGAGGAGGGTTAAAGTAGGGTTTCCTCCTACCTTTCCCCCCTACTCTCAAGTCTCAAGTGTCTGGCCCGTAAATGCTAGACCAAGAGCACCGTGCGGGTTGAGGTCTAAACGGGGTCCTTCTCTTTACCATTATAAAAGAAAACTTCTTCAAGAACACAACAATTAACTTAAAACAATTCTATATATGTATACAATTGCAGAAAACTTTTAAAATGATGTGAAACTGGTATGTTCAACAACTTTGGGTGAATTGTCATACAAATTTGTTAAGTCTCTTAATATAAAATGGAGTTGTCAATGTGTAACAAAAACATTTATTTCACTTCAGAGCTCAGAGGTTCTATCCCAAAATGAAGACATGGCTAGAGTTCAAAATAGAAACATTTTCTAACAAACAGATTTACACTCCTTTATGATCCACTTACTTCACACCAAAAAAAAAAAAATGATCCACTTACTGAGTCTAACTTATTCTCACTAACTTTATTACCTATATTTTTTATCATTATTTATCCCCACATTAAATGTCCCAATTTTTTGCCTGCTTTTTATTTTTTAACCAACGCTTTCACAAAATAGTATCATACTTCTCATATATATATATATCTCCATATAGCATCTTGAAAGTTTAACATTGTTCTATATTTTGAGTTGACTTGTGGGCAAACATTATTTACCAGCACAAGATAAGGCAACTTGTTGCAAATATAAAGAGTAGGTATTTGACCAAATTAACTAAATCTTTATTGAAAGAACAATATGAATATGGGATGTATATGTCCATATCAGAATATAATATAACCATATGTCATATGTACGTGTGCAAGGATAGTTGTAATCTTTTCATTGTAATTTGTAAATTGTAAATATGCAATAATAATGTTACATGTCACATGCACAAACTTATTTACTTTCTTTTTTATGGGGAGGGGGGTGTTTTTTTGCGGTATGCGGACGAACTAGGGAGTAGAGATGACAATTATCCATGGGTGAGTGGATTATCCACCCACCCACCTTGAATAAATGGGTGATCACCCGCGGTGAAGCGGGTGACGGGCGGGTGATGGATGGATCGGGTGGTGGGTCGGGTCGGATGTGAATGATATTTTTTGGACCCATCACCCGCTACATCCATATATATAAATGGGTGGATGGATGTATATATAATATAAAAAGAATTTTGTTTTTTTACTGCCACATGTCATTTAAGGTAATTAAAAAAATAATTTTCTTTAAGGGATAAAAAAAATACTTATAATTACTTTTTGGTGTGTAATAAGATTGACATTTTGTCGCTTTATTGTTAATCTATGAGACTATGATTAATTTTTCATATATCAATTTCTTTAAAATTGTTAAGTCTACAAAATAATTTTTGTTCCTAGTATCACCCGTTTCCCACCCACCCCACCCGCGGATGATGGGTGGAGCGGATATGGGTGAAATTTTTGGCGGGTGATGGATGGTGTGGATGGAGTTTTGGGTCGCGGGTGATGGGACGGATGGAGCTCCACCCGACCTATCTCCGATCCATTGCCATCCCTACTAGGGAGTAAATGAGTAATGTGATGTGCTCCTAAGAAATTGGGGCCAGTGAACATTAAATCGAGGACTTAATTTTGGTGGTTGGTGCTTCTGAATTCAGATCCAACAATGCACTTTTGGCTAAAACTGCAGCTATCTTTCCATGTTCAGAGTTCTGACTCCTCCTATTACACTTAACGTGGCCCCTTAACCCTACCATGTCCATGATCGCATGCAGATGCACCCTTTCTTACAAAGAGTGGCTCAACACAAAATACTCCTCTTTCTGTTCCCTCTTGTTTGCTCATTAGTCATTACAGTACTTATTAGTTGGGTGTTGTGTTGTTCATAATTAAAATTCTACGTTAATCATAAATAAATATGACCATGAAAATAAAATTGTACGTTCGTGTTTAATGTATGTAGTGATGCTTTCCTTTCTAACTTATTTTTACAAAAATAAAAATAAAAAATTGACATTTTTTAACTTAATTTTTTTTCGTAAATTTCATTAATTTTTCAAAATTACTCTCTACATTTATTTAGCTTTTACTTATTTTTTCTAACCTTTCTCAATTATTCTGAACTACTTTTCGAACTTATCTCAGTTTTTCTGAAAATTTCTTAATACTTTCGACAAAAATAAGTTCAAGAGAACATACCGTAAATATAAGAGTAGAATGATGGACCCTTATAAGAAATTTTAAGCAGTGACCTTTTAGAAACATTCAAAATACTAGAAAAATGTGCAAATAAAAAAGGGACGGAGAAAATATTATAACAAGCAAGCTAGAAAGATGAAGAATGGAACAACGAGTCATTCATAAATTAACTGAAAAAAAGCACACCCCCAAACTCCCATTGCTATGTGACCTATGTCTGGAAAGCTAAATCAAGATTGATTTATCATAGATCTTACAGCGCAACTAAAATCTTCGAAAATTACTAAAAGATATAGGTAGAAAACAAGTTTCCAGGAGATATCACCTGCAAAATTACATAAATGAAGCCCACGTCCTTAGAATGTTGCTAGTAAAAATAGTGTATCTTATGATCACTAGACAAGAAGATCTATAGCAGTGCTTGTAAACCATCATGTCTACTAAATGAACATAAACACAAGGAAACAAAAAAAAAAAAAAAAAGACAAACTCAAGCACAAATGCATGGTCAATTGGTTTAAGCTGTCTTAGGGTCCGTTCTGTTCAATTTATTTTAACTTATATAAGATTTTATAAGATCAGATAAGGTAAGATAAGATAAGATCGGATCGTAGATAAGATCGATAAGATACGAGATAAGATAAAGATAAGATAAATTTATTAGATATTTCATTTTATAAATTTCTCATTTCATGAATAAAATAAGATAAGATAAGATAAGATAAGATAAGATCAGATAAGATAAGATAAGATAAGATAAGATAAGATAAGATAAGATAAAGACAAGATAAGATAAGATAAGATGGGAAAGAAGAAAGGAAAAAAAAAAATAAAAAAAGTGAACGCACGAACCCCAATTAATGAAGAATTTCACCTGCAAAATTACATAAATGAAGTCCTTCCCTAACTTACTCTTTAGTAATTTACCTGTGTACATCACGGTCATAAGTCACTAGGGGATAATTTAAGAATTTGTAATAAGTAGGATGAATGGATGATATATACAACTCAATTTCAAACTAAATCTGGTGATAAAGGTTTGTATCTCATAATTATGGATGAAATCTAACCCCGCTTTCTAAGGATTTTTACTTGTGTAAATGAGCCGGATCAATCTGTACGTGAGAAATTTTGATATGATATGACACTTCTTCTTCTTACCAACCTAAAAAAAATTACTCATCCGTTTCAAAACAAGAAATTGCAACTAAGTTTCTTGTAGCACAAATTTAAGAGGATGGTATAAAGTAAACAAACAAATTAATTAAGATAATACAATCATTAATATTAGGAGTTACTATTGGATTTCTAAGTATCTAATTATGTTAAGTAATATGTATGTTTACCTTGTCTATCATCTCCCTAAACTGTGGGATAAATGGTTCGTTTGCAGTATTTTTTTAAAATGAAGTATATAGGATGATTTTATTCTTCTCTTTCTTTTTTACATTCAACAAAACTGATGCATTCGATAGAGAATACATTGTTCAATTTCTCATGATTCAGATTATTCTTTTGCTAATTTCTCTATTTTGAAAGTTAGGCCTCGTTCTTTTAGACTTATTTTCAGTTCAGTTCAGTTTAGTTCAATGCAATTCAGTTTGTCTCTGCAGTTCAATTCAGTTCAGATTATCTCAGTGAACGGAGCCTTACTCTCTATGTTCATCACTATTTGTTTTTTCACTATCTCCAACACGTGTTTGAGTATTACTATCTTTAAATATATATTGTAGTAGAAATAGTGAATAATTGATATTTAAATAAATACGTCAGGATTACCTAACAAGATTCCATATTATAAATTTTGACATATAGAACAGAAACAGTTACAAAGAAATAAAGACAGGAGTAAAAGGTGATATCAGGTTCAACTATATTGAATGAGTTTCAATATGTAGTCAGCAACATCAAATCCAATTTAGGCTGAAAGTTGTTATTTTCTGTCAATACATTTCCTCTAGATTAGATCGCTAGCCTCTCTCTACTTGATCTATGGTTCGTTAACATAGAAATTGGCCAGCATGATGAAAGAGAAACTTCAACTAATTGATAATTTCATATGAAAATTATACCAAGTCCGAGACCTACAGACCTCAGTTATACACATTGATACGAAATTACCAATGTTACCCATGGACACACGATAATGTTTTTCCTTATATATTGGCGAGGATGCATTATTAAAGTTTGGTTATGTGATTGAAACATTCTAATGATGAAGAACCAATGGAACCAAGAGGGAATACTTGGTGATATAACAAATTTAATGAATAATGCAACAAGAATACCGCGTTCCACAAGATACCATTAAAATCTAAGATAATGAAATTTTATGTCTAAACAAAGATGAGAACGAACATGTATCTTTAGCTGAAAAATCTATAGCTGAACAATATTCCAGCTTCAGGATTATATACACATAACTGATAAATCTGTTAGCTGGAAAAGGTCTTTTAGATTTTAGATACCTAGAGTGACTTCTATAAAAGCCTAAAAAAAAGCTCAGGGACAATTTCCCATGTAAGCGAATCGATTTCGCCACCAACATCAACATAAAAACATTAGTATAAAAGACTTCTAGCAAATAGCAATCATTCGTTTCCATCTCTATATACACGCTACGCTACTAACTACCCTCTCTCCCTGCTAACACGACATGCTCATAAACATTCATATACGAGTTATATCTGAATGCGTACTCAACCTCGAAAACTACATACCTCAATCAGACCAAAACTACTTTGATGAAACAGTGGCTAAGAGTTGTTATCCTTGGCAGGTAGAGCCACTACCACTTTCTCTGCCTTGGGTTCGACGGGAGATCGTGGCTGGTTCAGCGGATCCTTCACCATTACTAAATTGAGATCATCCTTCCCCAAAGCACAGGTCACTCGTTCTTCCGCCAGTGAAATTTGGTTTATTTGATTTGTTGGAACAACGGGACGATCCATCTGGTGAACTGCCGTGGACGGTGAAGAACCCTTTATTTGGTAATCCAGTTTCCGATGGACTTGATCCATTCTTCGGTCTATTACAGGTGCATCAACTTGCACATGATCATTTAATGATGGTAGCACATCTACTTGATCAGTAGTAGCCTGTGAAGTCATCATTGGCAAAATTGTGTTATGTGGTTCAGTATGAGTTTCAGGACTACCATATTCAGAAAGAAGATCCATAAATTCATTTAAAAGCCTTTGGACTTTTCTATTTGATGCCAAAGCTGGAAGAATGTCTTCTCTCAGAAGTTTGTGTTTCTTCAATCCCTGCAAAAAATCACCCATCGATGATCGTCAGTATGTAGAAATAATTTCACCCATATAACAGATATCCCCACAATCATGCATTGTTTTGAAAATCTCGAGGAATCAATTAAAGCACAAGGGATCAAAATTTAAAAGCATAGTCTTCTTACAGACCTCTGAATTGAAAGTTCAGATGCCTAAGATATCGACTGTTTCCTAGGGTATCTCCCCATATTGGGGATGTGATGAAAGATGGCACACCGGCATTAAATTCATGTATGCTAATTTTAATAAGAGATCCTTACCAGAACACAAGGATCCCACACACTGTTCGCGTCTGATGATGCAGCACCACCCATCCCAGTAGGTGGTCCAAGGAAACTCTCGCAGACTTCACGTAGTCGAGACTCATCGGCTTCTCTATAAACCCAGAAACAAGAGGATGTCAGTTTGTAAAATTCGCTCTTAAATGTATGTAGATACAATTCTGTTTGAAGAACCAGCATAACAAGAAAAATCCCCCCCTGCTTAACCCCATTTTTCATACCAAGTAGCAAGAAACCGTAACCAAATGGAAATGGTTGTATTAGCATATCAGAACAGAAGCCTGACATGAAAAACTGAAACTCGAAACGTCAACATAACAAATATTAATAACAATCCAAAAAGAATTAGACATAATTAAAAGTCCAAAAACAAAGTCATTAGTGTTTGATTTAGTACAATGCACAAGCTTTTGTTTTCAATTTTTCTTCACTAGTCCAATGAATTTTGCATGGGTTGTGGTAGAAGATGGAGGAGGTAGTGGTCGGTGATAGCATGATAATAGACTAAATGTACGCTTTTATAAGGGGTAGATATTATGATAATTGGGTGCCGGTTACAATATTGAGGGGAGGTGAGAACAAGGATGTGGCATTGAATTGGTTGTTATAATAGTAATGTCGACTCTACTCTTTGCTCTCTCCTACAGGTAAATTGTACTTGTTACTAATTAATTGTTCCAAGAAGCAAAAGGTCTCGGATTCGAGCATTGCTAATGCCTCTTTCACTCTCAAAAGACCTAATATAATCAGGACCTCATATGGAGGATACACATGGCGGAGTATATTGAAACGCTACCGTCTTACAAATATAGTCAGATTTCCCTAAAATGAATGCAAACATCCCCAAGTTTATCCTATCCATTCCTATAAGCTAAATGAAAAAAGGACTGTCAAGAATAAGGCCAATGTTAGAGTAAAAAGCTTTGAGATCCATCAGACCTTACATTTAGCTATGCTGAAGGGTCAGTGTGTCACGATACAACTCTTTACGTCAGAACGTGCCCAGCACTCTTGCCTATTGGTGACAAGAATGCAGACCTCCAGCAATGTCTAGGGCCTGGGCGCCCTTTGAGCATCAATTTGAAAACATCAAGGCAACTTACGAAAGAAATGGATTTTAAACTAACACAAGAGACACAAGAATGTCGAATCCTGACAGACATGAGTGTTAATGAAGGCTACAACTGGGTGTGAAGACTTGAATTTGTCAATCCTCCAGGGTCATTTACACCATTATTAGACTGCTCCCAGCAGAAGTTGTCAACTCGGTCAGATTATACAATGCTAGCACTAGAACTAAGCCACGCCCAGGGGTTGGGTCGACATGTAGGAAGAACCAAACAGGTGTGACTTAAAAATCTACTAAGAATTGCATATACATGGAATATGGAGTTTATTTTGACACATTGACGATCATAAACCAACATAAATGGCAAGGAGGAGATGGATATGACTTTTGTAGGCACAGACCAGTACAATGAATGAAGTGATGGAACAGCATAACAGTAACAAAGAGAACCAAGAATAGTAAATGTAATAAAATCATTTCCTGAAGCATCAATCAAAAAGCCAAGGCAACAAACCTTGCAAGATATCTCACATATGACATAAGACATTGGCGATATTCATTTGGAGATCTCAACGCCAAAGCTGATGCCAACTGAGCCTCCAAGTGAGAACGAGTTTGCATGCCATCATCAGCCACCCTAAAAAGGCAGGAAAAATGTAACAGATTGCTTAAAGAAGCAAATTTGACATTATAATCATGTTTTTATTACAACTTTAAACGCTGACTAACACTCCTAAAATTTCAACATCAATAAATCAAACTCCTGTCAATGGCCAGCATTTCTAGCACAATGATCTAAACATTTAATGCTGTGTTCATCAGAGAAATATGATCTTTCATTCAACAAAACTTTGCTTGTAGTTCCCGTAGTGGCAAGTGGCAATGGTCACGATCGATGATATTCGTAAAAGCAGCATGCCAGCGTCTTTTCAAAGTGATAGCTATCCCAATTTGACCATTTCAATAAATATTGAATCCTCGGTAATTGCAACATTAGTTGAAAATTTCCTCAGCTCAAAAAAAAGACAAGAAGAAAAGAAGAAGATTTCCTAGGCAGTATATTTTCCAGTAGTGTAATAATAACTTCGAGTCAAAATATATACAAGTAAGACAAGAAGGCAAGCTGCCAGTTCAATGACTTTACAGCAAACTGTAAAGACCCACCACATAACAACCTAATAGACATCGCCTGAGATATTATGGACCATGTTAATATGGCTCCTTGTGGAGCGGATAGCACAATTTATATTACACGCAACAATAACAGTGTCGCTCTGTTGCCTAATGACCAGAGTACAGTTCCACATTAACTTCCCAAAGGCAAAGAAATATCCCATTCATGTACCTCTCTACCCAGCTCCCCGACCTCTCCCCCCAGGTTTTTTTCCTCCCCCCTTTCATTGAGGGGTTGGCAGCAAGAACTGGCAGGAAGAGGCTTGAGAGTGGAGGAATTGAGTTTTTAATTAAATTGCAAAAGACAAGTGGATATTACATTATAATGCTATTTCGAATAAAAGACCAACATATAAAAGCCTACCCACAATAACAAGATCAGATATATGGTATTCCTTGTTCAAATGAAATGGAGTATAATGTATAAATTTGATAGTAAAAGAAGAGTATAATTAAGTATTAATTATAGAGGGAGTATTGCTGTTATGCTTTCTACAACTAACGCCCCAAAAGAATTTTGTAACATTAAGTTTGATTCATGACATACCTACTCCAACCTGGCTTTCTAGCCAAAAACTTTCTAACATCCACCTGCAAGGTCGCAAGCTCACCACTCTGTGAGGACCCCAAATTCCAGGAGCTTGCAAAGTTTGATGCAGGAAAGCAATCATCAGCAACTCGAAGCCAACACTTCAGACTCATATCGAATAGAAAAGCATGGCGAGTGGCTAATACAACAAGAGGTGAACCAGATTTTGACAACTTTGCTGATATTATTTTGATAGTAGCTGAAAAGATCAAGCCAAATTTCAGTATCAGACACGTAGTTTGCCAAGTTATAAACAACTAAATTCCTTTAAGAAACAGAAGTATGTCAACAAGTTTTCCAAATAAAGACAGGAAAAAATACTATACTTCATTCTTTTTTCCCCTTCAAGGATAAAAGTATGTATAATACTCCCTTCATCCCATACTAGTTGGAGTGTTGGACCCGTATTAGAGCACAAATTTAAAGAGATAATTTGGGTTATCTATAGTTATTTTAATAGAAAAGTATATGTAATATGAAATACTGGGGTATTTGGCTATTCGTATAGTTACTTTTATTGAAAAGTAGATGTGCAATAAGATAGTAGGTCCAAAAGGAGAGGCAAGAGATGGTTTTTTTATAAAATAAAAGAAAAAGAAAGGTGTGAACATGCCCAAAATAGTTGTGTTGGAACTCTTCCGGGATGATTGGGAAAGCAAGGTGTTGCAACTATTCTAGGATGGAAGGTGCAATAGATATCTTAGACTTACCTGCATCTTTAGAGGATCCATTAGGATCTGCAGTAATCAAAGATTCCAATGAGTCTTGAAGAAGACAGCTTCGTTCAAATAAGTCCCACAAATACAAAGACCCTTTCTTTGTGACAAGCAACAATCTCCAACATTCATCACAGTCCGCAAACACTGCAGCAGAACCCATCATCATGGTCGGCATAGCACGCCTTCCACACTTTGTGTACACCTTTACCAGCAATACGAACAGGCAAACCCAAATTAAATATTAGGATGTTGCTTTAACTCAAAGATAGCATATATCTTGTTAGAATAAATGCTTACATTTATAGCTAAAATCTAATTGTAAAACAAGTTTCAATAGAAGAAACAAGCAGTGAAGGAAAGGGAAGCAGATGAGGAAGGGAAGGAAGAATTAATAGCAAATACAGAAAACTAGGAGAAGAACTAGCAAGGATAAGACAGACAAAGGCAGCAACGACATTGAGATTACAAAAAGCAGTCTCCAAAACGGAGAAAGAATCATGTTTCAATATCATAAGCAGACAATTGACAAGGAAGGAAGATTAGTCAATGTTCTTTGATTACTTCAATGACAAGTTGATAATACCTACCTAAAATTTATGCTCTTTTAGAAATTCTCCTCAACAGGCCCTTTATGTTCTTCATACAGGAAGTTTGGGGGCCCATTATGTTGTAGGATCTCTTAGGATTTGTTTGCATGTATTTCCTTAAGCCCAAATTAGTTGCCACATATTCCTTTTATAGATTAGTTGCAACATATCTATACCTCTTTTGGCAAGTAGTTTCTCTCTACATTTTCTCTAAAGTTGAATCCCACTTCCATCCATCCACTTTTTTCTCTCTAATAAATTACTCCCATTAAAAATTGTGCCAAAAGTGCTTGAGGCAACTGGATTGGGAAGGAGAATATGGCAAATTCAGTGAGCAGTTCAGTTCACTTGACAGGAAAAAATAATGCAATTCGTTTCTAATGGTTAATTTAGTACACTATTAACACATACTTCCTCCGTTCTTTTTTTACTTGCAACGTTTTCCATTTTAGGAAGTTCCATAATACTTGCAAAATTGACATTTTCGGCAATATATTCCCTCTTTCTCCCTCCTAGCACACGGGGGTCCTTTTTTATCTCTCTCCTCTCCTAAATTTTTGTGCCATACTCTAATGTTGCAAGTAAAATAAAGGAGGAAGTATATTTTATAAGCTGCTTAAACAATTAAGATATCTATTCCCCTAAACAGAAAGTAATCAGTTTATGCTTCACCTGCAAGGGACCAAAGAGTCAAAAGGAGCGGTAGGAGCCAGCTGAAGAAATGAATAAACAAAAAATTAGAAAGTTTACATGCCTCCCACTCCAACCCGACCTCCATACACTCCCAGACCCAGAAGTAAAAATGAGAGAGAGAGAGAGGGAGAAGGAATAGCCAGAGAGGAACCCTGACACAAGACCATGCATGTAGTAACCGTTGCCAGAGAAAGAGGATGGAGCAGCACTAAGCGAGACCTTACCTTCTGATCCACCTAATCATCTAGAAGAAAAGCCCTGATATTTCAAATATTAGATTAGTCGATCACTTCCAATTGGAAAATCTACCACTCAAACCGTAGATATTAAGATCTTCATCATGGTTCCTCTCCTCGCAATTGAATAGACTGATTAATTCAAGCTTCATTAGACAGTAGAATTCCGTGATTAGGAGATCTGATTCGACATCTTCAGAGTTCCAGATTGCATACGCAAGTGATTTGAACGTCAATGAAGTCTGGAGGGGTCAAATGTGGTAATTCTAGTCAAGAAGGCGGTGAGTAAATCTAGGCCATAGCACTTGTGACAATACGCAACAGGTTCTTCAGTAGATTTTAATATTTTTTTCTGGAAGACCACAATAATCACAAAACTGAAAATCTAGCTCACTGGATCATGCAGTAGTTCTTTTTCTGAGGGGAGGGGGTTAAGTTAAAAACTGTATCTAAAATAAATGTGGAAGTACAATTGAACAGGACAAGAATCCTCTCAGCAATACTAGTTATAAAGTGCCCCATCAACCCCTACTGCACATACCTTGTGCTCTTGTCAGTTGTCACACCCAAAAGAGGCCCTTCCACTGCCACCTCACTTGCAAATACAAAAATGTGAAACATTTCACTACTCCAAGCAGAGACTCCAGACAGGCCATCTCTGCTGGAACATATCTTTAGAATTATTCTTTCCCAAATTCCAATGCCTTGTACCTAGCAGAGCTACAACCTTCATAGGACTCTTACCATTCTCAATGAATTTCGCAGAAAGGAAAGCTGGATATCTAGGTTAGGAGGCCCTTTGATGTATCTCAAGTGCTAGATCATGCACCATAAAAGTCCTATTCAGAGAGCTCTTCACCTAATATTTGTTCAACACTAGTCCCATTGGACAAGATCTATGCTTTAAGAATCTAAGATGCTAGCATATAATATTGACAGCCCCATCCTCTTTCAAAATTGTTATAGCAATTAACTTCTACAAAAATTTACCAAGTTAGTGATTTCAATATATAATCAATTTCATAAGCTTTGAGTTGAGTAACTTCTGCAATTTGAATTCAAATGTTTGACAACACATTCATCTGAAGATGGATAAGATAGACTGAATAAATAGCATCAAGTCAACCTCTTCTGGTACAAAACATGGCAATTGGAAATTGGAATTGGAGATTAAACGTTTGTTACCTGTAGGCAACCATCTTCAAACCCCACAGCCCAGAAGTTGGCATTTCCAGCCAATACTGAGACCTTCCCAGAAATACGGTCAGACCATAAAGTTTGGGATCCTCTGCTGCATATAATTTCCGTTTCATTCACCAGTGACATATTACTCATGCCAACGATATCACTAACAGCATGCTCTCTCGGACGAGCTTCTAATGTAACCGGCATTGCATCTGAACCCTCCTTTTTATCTACCACCCTTATTGCAAGTTTAATGTTACAAGCTGCTAATGAACTTGACGCCTTTGCATTGCCAGAAGATTCAATGAGAACACCACCATTTCTGCCGGAAGCAACTGGAACTCTTTCAATGACCAAACTGTCACTAAAGCAAGCCTTAGCCGTGACTCCAGTACGTTCCTTCACATCAGAGCCTGCTCCAAGTGTTCTCCTAACTTTAGCAGTATTAACGTCATTTCTGCCATCAGAAGACGCTAGACATATATCGAGCGCTTGAGATTGGGACACTGCAGTTATATTTTCTTGCTGGGTAGGTACACCCACTGGTTCAGGGATAATCCTTTTTCTACCATCAGGGCGCCTGTACTCTTTCTGTTTCACAGGACTAGAAACACGAGCTGAAGTTGCCACCTTGTTTAAACCATCGGAGCTTACTCCATTTATTTTTCCATTGTCAAGGTGTGGCTCAGAGACCTTTGTGACAACTCCCAAAACAGACGAAGTCTTTGAAGCTACCTGCTTCTGCTGCACATCCACGGCAACTTTTTTGTTTGGTGTTTGCTTTGCTGCAGCTGCTTCAAGTAACAGCTGTGCAGGGCTTTCAGCTAAATTAGCCTGGCGACCCCTTACATCACCATAACGGCTTTTCTTTAACTCATCCAGTTCATCATCTGTTAGCCTCTGACCAATCTCTTTAACTTCAAAATGAAAGGTTGCCACCGAACCATCCAAGGAACAGGCAAACAGGGAGTATCCATCAGGGCTCCTGTTTCCAGGAGGAAAATGCTATGTCAGACAGGCATGGGGGGCGATGACAGCGAAACCCAAAAAAAAAAAGCAACAACATTAAAACGTACTCTCTTTGTTTCACGATAAATGCAACATTTGCTATTTTAGAATACATGAAACATCTTTTTTTTGACACATGGATCTCCTACATCTCTTTCCTCATCCTAGAAGCACGTGTCTTTCTATCTCTCTCCTTTTCTTCAAAAATTGAGCCAAATAGCAATGTTCCATTTATTATGAAACGAAGAGACTATCTTTTTTATCCAAAGATTGGGACAAGGATAGAAGACGTTACCAAGATAAATCAACAACACTTTGAGTGAAAAAATGCTTTGCCACAAAGAGAGGTCGTGGACTTGCAGTAGTCCAGACAGTTATAGTACGATCCTGACTACCTATAGCAATAACATTATACGGCTGTGATTCTTTTCCTCCGGTCTTTGTAGTCCCATTAGCCCATCCAGCAGAAGAGGCTTTAACATCCTGAGCATTGGAGAAATTTCTTCTGAACATTGAATGATTGAACTTCACAACTATAATAGGGGCATTATGTCCCAAGAAGTCAAAAGTAGCAGCCCACTCGCCTCTTTCCAACACAGGTGCTGAATGTCTAGGCTTTTGAAAACCGTGTGTTGTGGTTATGAAATGGCCACAAGGAGACCATCCAAGCCGCCTAAAGAATGTTGATCCAAGCTGCAAAATAAAATGATCCCTCATAAGTAATGATACGAAGCACTACAAAGTTATGCTCGATAACCAACAAAAAGATTCTAGAAAAGAGAACTTCAAACTGGTCAGATATCTTACGGATTTAGCCCAATGGCCTTCTGTCTTATGGGCAAGACTCCAATCAGTTGTTCTCCATATAATCACAGTTTTATCGTCAGATTGGCTAGCTATAAAGGAACCAATGGGATCCCAAGTAACACCTTTCACCAAACTAGAATGACCTCTGAGAACTGCAGTGCAGATGCCATTGCTCATATTCCATATGTGGATTGTGTTGTCAAGACTTCCACTAGCCAACATTGAGTCATCTGGAGACCAATTAAGATCCACCTACTTCATGCATGAAAAAACACTCAGGCTTTTAAAAAATATCATGCTTCAGAAATCAAATATGGACATATACCAATAACAAAACAGAACACTAAAATATTATTGGAAGATAACATGCATGATTTTAGTATAGCATGTTTCAAAAGTATATATCTTTCCAGCTTCACACGATACATAGATTCTCAAAGAATTAAGCTTTGCAACTGATCCTCAGGATTTTTAATGTGCATGAGTGTAAGAGGGACTAGGTTCAAATCAATTTTACTGCAACTAAGATCATGCTCCAGAGTGCAAGTACATATAATTACCACATCTGCAGTGTGTCCCCTCAAAGTCGTGACAACCTTCCAATTTTCAACATCTGGAGGCTCACCACTCCCGAACTCAGTGGTTCCTGAACCAGGTCTCCTTTCGTGAATTAATATCACTTGATCATCAGACCCAGATGCAATGTGCCGACCATGTTTTGCCCACCTGACACAGTTAACTGAGCCAAAGTGATCACGTAGAGTTGCAAGAATCCTGTGTGTTTGATCATCCTTCTCAAAATCTCTGGCAACAGATTTCATATTCCATATCCTCACCTGGAAACAGTATATGACATCAACAAGATTATCCACCACAGGCTTCAAATTAAGAGACCATATTATTAGCATTATTTATGAATTAAAGTCGTTTCTGAGACATGAAACTATGACTACAGGGCTTCCATGTTTCAACACCTAGCTTCTCTAGCACATCCTCAAGCACAAAGCTCGGACAAAAAAAAAAACCACTACCGTCACTGTGCTTTATGCAGTTAAAATACCATATTATTAACATTGATCATCAATTACAGTCACAGTTTCGCAGCACCAACATGGATCCAGCCGCAAATCAAATACAACTTGTTTCCATGTTTCAACCACTGGCTTCTCAAGCAAATTGATACGCTCAAGTTATACGATGTTTATATTATATTTTGGGTGCTTTTTGTTAAGAGTCTTGATCATAAGTGTTAACGTTTGCGTTTTATTTAGCTCTTAGCGGAAGTTCGGAATTTTGTATTTTAATTATAGTTAAAGTTGTAAGTTCCGAGCTCCTAGAAGCATTAGTGTTTGGAACGACTCAACATCGTTATACTTGCCAAGCGTCGCCACATGTTCCAATCAAGCATCGCCGCAAGCCGTAGCCGAGCATAGCACCTAGCCCATCACAGCCGCACCAAGCTCTCGTGAGCATCGCCAAGCCAGCACAAGCATCGCCCATGCGCGCGCCAAGCAGCACCGCAAGCCCAGCGCTCGCCCAGCTCTCGCCCAGCGCTCGCCCATAGCACGCCCAGCAGGTCGCACCTCGCGAGATAGGTCGCACCTTGCGACCTGCATGCTCGCACCTCGCGACCTGCATGCTCGCACCTCGCGAGCTAGCTCGCACCTCGCGACCTGCTTTGCCCAGCCAAATCTGCGGAAGGCAGAGCACTCTTCGCACCTCGCGACCTACTTCGCACCTCGCGACCCCTAGGTCGGTGTAATTGTCGGCTGATTTTTGAGCTTTAGTATAAATACTAAGCTCTATTTTTGGACCTAGGGGGCAGCAGCCACAAGGAGAGGGAGTCTCCAAAACTCCACTCCTCTCTTGTTGTCTTCTCTTTTTAGTTTTTATTTTCTAGTTTAGTTTTTGTAGATTTCAATTATGGGATTGGCTTATACTATGCCGATTGTAGCTTGAACCGTTCTTGAACGAGATTAATATGGAGCTTCAAGCATTATTGTGAGATCTTTCCTCTCTATTTAGTTTCTTTGATTATGGTTTAATTTCTATGCTTGCTTTCTATGATTTTTGCATGATTATGCTAGGAACGTTACTAGTTTGATTGTGTAATTAATCTAATGCTAGATTTAAGAATAGAATCGGATTGTTTTATTCTTTTATCAATTGGTAGCAAACTAGGAAGTAGCTAGATGGAGATCGTCTTGGTTATTTCTTGGGGAAATTGAATTAACTGTTGAATGTTTATCGCTTGTATGACGTTAGCAGGTCTGTTGGTTCTCTGTGTTTATTGCTGCTATTGGATTGAACTTAGACGCGATCGGACTAGGTTATCCTTTAGTTAGGGTTTTATAGTCACGCTGATCGTGCTATTCAACTAAGAATAAGGAGAATGCGAGATTAATTCTCAGCAATAGATAATCATAGAAATAATTAGAGTGGAGGTTCAAGGATCGATAATGAATTGAAGTGGATGTTAATCGGATTCAAGATCTTCCCATATTGATTTCTCATCTTGTTTATATGCTAGTTAGTTGTAGTTTAGTTATAATCTACTTGAAACCCCCCTTTGTTATTATTATTAGGTTTCTCGGCCCTTAGCTTAATCTAGGTTTTGAATCACGCTAAGTATTAAACTCGTCCATGTTTCCCTGTGGATACGACCCCTACTTCCATTATACTAGCTTAGTGTAAAAGAGAGTAGGAGAAATTTTATCTTTGGCCGGGTGCGGTGCACAACGACACATCCGCGTCCGCCCACAAATCCTCTACCACAAAGCTTAAAAAAAACATACTATAACAACTGCACAACTGAACCTTATGCAGTTCAAACAGTAAGCATTCACATATCACAGAATACCAAAAATCGAAAGCACATTATCAGACAAATTCAACCAACAAGCTTACAAGTTTCGAATTCGGTTACATAATAAAACATTGATCAGACCATATAAACTCAAAAGTTCACAATTGCCCAGCTCCTACAAGCAGAAATACATATAAGGCAACCTTGCAAAGACAATGACTTCACTCAAATTACATTTTCCCAGCTCAAAAAACACATAACCACATACAATTTAAATCATAAGCAAATCAAATTAAAAATAAAAAAAGATTACTAATTTCAAGAACTTAAGAGAGAGAATTAGAGTTCACCTTGTGGTCCCCACCACCAGTTGCAAACCTAAGACCACCAGGTTGAATATCAATCGAGAAAATCTGCACACCTTCATGCCTAATCCAACTGGGTTTTTCAGCAATCATTTCTTTTACTAACTACTAATAATTAATTACCCAAAAATCTACCTAATTTGCTCAAAACCTCAAAAACCCATGATTTGGGTTTTAATAAAACCCAAAATTTACTTAATTAGAAACTACAAATTACAATGACCCAGAAAAAAAAAAACCCTAGCTTTTAGGTGGGTATGGAGAAGAAGAAGAAGCTTAAGACTGAAGTGTTCTCCACCCTCTTCTTTTTTTTTTTTTTTTTTTTTTGCTGTGTTCTCTTTTAACGGTCGAGTTATGGAGAAGAAAGGCAAAATTAGAGATGGATTAGTGAAAAAGAATGAAACTTGAAAGAAAAAGTAATGACCTAAAAACTGAATAAAATTTGGGTAGATTGTAAATGGCCAAAAGGTTTGACAAGAGGAGAACGAGTGAGAAGAAAGGGCAAAGTTTGAAGCAAATAAGGGTTTACTCACTTTAATTTTGCCGTCACGTTCATAATTAGTGATATCATTACTAATTCAATTTGTGATTTAGGTAGGTTTTGGTTGAGGGGATTAATGGTCAAGGAGCCTCAAAGCCCTAGGGGTTTGTCTAATTGTGTTTTTGTCTTGAGGAGGGTTTGTAAAAGCAAAAACTTTGGTCGAAAAATTTTATTTTGATAAAGTCATGTTTTGAGAAACTATTGATAGGCATGGTGGTATGTACAAATCTAATATGAGTTCAACTCGATTTGGTGAAAGAAATATAATCTGAATCCGAAAAAGTGAAAAATAGAGATGGAGTTTATATATAATGTGACCAATCGATAACTACTTCCACCTCATCAATTGATGCATTAACTAGAACCACATTGCAATAATATAATAAGGTTGGAATTATTAAAAGTCTAGTAAGAAAAGTAATTGTTAAAGTTTCATGTGATCTTTGGTGATAATATAGTATTGAGTCCAGTTACGAATAAATAATCTGATATAAATATAATATAGGGTTTTAGGTTTAGAACATTTTTATTGGATCAGACCCATTACTATCCCTAATTATTGGTTAAAGTTCATGCTTACAAGAATATTAAAGGGACATTTATTTTACAAAAATAATAATAATGAAAAGAACTTATGAAAACAATACTCAAAACAGTCAAAACTTTGGCACACTTTTTGTTCAACATGCAAAAACGAGTATTATTACACATTAACATGAGTATAATACTTCCTCCGTTTCATAATAAGTGAAACACTTACTATTTTCAAACGTTTCAAAATAAGTGAAACATACCTTTAATGGAAAAAAGAAAGTGACAAAATGACAAGATTACCCATCACAAACTTGTGTGGTTTGCTTTTCTCTCTCTCCTTTTGATCATGAAAAGGGTATTTTATGACTTTTTGGCTTTTAAAAGTGATGTTTATTAAATCTTGTGCCCAATCCCTACGTTTCACGGAACGGAGGAAGTATGACTATACGCAAAAATGCTTACTTGAAAGAAATAGTTTGCTCACTTGAGCTGGTATTGTGTAAATCTTTGCCTGTCTCAGTCATAGATGCGAAAGTACAACAGATTGAATCACATATTCATGGATTTTCATCGTCTGTTTTAAGTGAAAATCACTGCTCTAACTTTAAGTTATAGAGTTAGCAAATTATACTCATCAATGCTTCTTTTAAAACCTCATTACAGATTTGCAGAAGCAACAAAATTTCTGAGACACCCAGAAATTTTGTTTGATACCCAGTATTTCAATGCTCTTGCATTTGATCCCCATATAGCAGATACTGATTCTAAATCCTCGGTGGGATGTAGTGCACACCAAGTGTTCGATGAAATTCCTGACCCAAATGTTGCTGGGTACCATCACTTGCTCTTTGAATATGCTCGCAATAATAAGAACATGGAAGCTTTGAGATTGTTTTTTGATATGCATCAATTAGGCTTGGTGAACAGTGGGTCAAGCCTTTCTTGTGCACTAAAGGTGTCTGGTGTTTCAAATAATCAGATTATTGGGAAACAATTGCATTGCCATTGTATTAAATCAGGTTTTTCTGTTGATGTTAGTGTTGGTACTTCTCTAGTTGATATGTATATGAAATCTGATAGTATTATCGATGGGAAGCGTGTTTTCGAAGAAATGGAGGTTAAGAATGTGATTTCTTGGACTTCTTTGCTTTCGGGATATGTGCAACATGGATTGGTAGAGCAAGCCTTAGAGGTGTTCACTCGGATGAGAACGGAAGGGATTAGACCAAATCCATTTACTTATGCAACTGTAGTTCGGGCTTTAGCAGATTATGATATGATTGCCACAGGAAGTCAAGTACATGCTGAAGTAATAAAGAGCGGTTGTGAATCGTATAGTACAGTGGCGAATTCTTTGATTAACATGTACGCAAAGTCTGGAATGATAAGAGAGGCTAGAGGAATTTTTACCGTCATGGAAAGCAAGGATGTTGTTTCTTGGAATGGTATGATTTCAGGTCTTGTAACAAATGGGCTTAACAAGGAAGCTCTTGATCTGTTTCATCAGATGAGACTTGAAGGCATAGAACTGACTCGGCTGATCTTTGCTACCATTATTAAAGCTTGTACTTGTATAAAGGAATTCTCTTCTGCAAGACAGCTCCATTGTCGAGTAATAAAGAGTGGATATGATTTTGATCTAAATATAAGGACTGCTCTTATGGTTGCATACAGCAAGTGCGGTGATATGGATGGTTCTTTCAAGATGTTTGAGACGATGCAACAAAGTCAAAATGTCATTTCTTGGACAGCTATGATCAGTGGGTACTTGCAGAATGGTCGAAAAGAAAAGGCAGCTCATATCTTTCTTGATATGAATCGGATTGGAATTACTCCAAACGATTTCACTTATTCCACTATCCTTACTGCTCACCCTTGTGTATCACCATATCAGATACACGCACTTGTAGTCAAAACACGTTATCTGAGCTCTCCAAATGTCGGGACTGCTCTCTTGGATGCTTATATCAAGACTGGAAATGTAATTGAAGCTGCCAACGTTTTTGAAAATATTAGTCGGAAGGATATTGTGGCATGGTCTGCAATGTTGGCTGGATATGCTCAAGTAGGAGACACAGAAGGAGCTATTAACGTATACCGGCAATTGGCAAAGGAAGGGATGATCTATCCAAATGAGTATACTTTCAGTAGTGTCATCAATTCATGTGCAGCCCCTGAAGCAGCAGTTGAACAGGGGAAACAGTTTCATGCTTTTTCAATTAAATATGCATATAACACTTATTTGTGTGTTAGTAGTGCTCTTGTTACAATGTACTCAAAGAAAGGCAACATTGATAGTGCAAATAAGGTTTTCACAAGGCAAGAAGAACGAGACTTAGTCTCGTGGAACTCAATGATTTCTGGATTTGCACAACATGGTTACGCACACAAGGCTCTTGAGGTATTTGAGGAAATGCGAAGAAAAAGAATAGAAACTGATGGGATAACATTTATCGGTGTGATCTCTGCTTGTACTCATGCTGGCCTATTGGAAGAAGGTCAAAAATATTTTGACCAAATGGTGAAGGATCATCATGTTAATCCAACCATGGAACACTATGCTTGCATGGTAGACCTTTATAGTAGAGCTGGGATGATTGAAAAGGCCATGGACTTCATAAATACGATGCCATTTTCAGGTGGTGCAACAGTGTGGCGAAGTCTTTTGGGTGCGTGTCATGTTTGCAGAAATGCAGAGGTGGGAAAGATCGCTGCAGAAAAACTCATGGCCATTGAACCAAAGGATTCATCAGCTTATGTGCTGTTATCGAACATATATGCAGCTACTGGAAACTGGAAAGAGAGAGCTAAAGTTAGGAAGTTCATGGATCAAAAAAAAGTGAGAAAGGAAGCTGGTTATAGCTGGATTGAAGTCAAGAACAAGACTTACTCTTTCTTAGCTGGTGATCTTTCTCATCCATTATCAGATCTTATATATAAAAAGCTTGATGAGTTGCGTACTCGATTGAAGGATGCAGGATATTACCCAGATACCACATATGTGCTTCATGATGTGGAAGACGAACACAAAGAAGCTATTTTGTCTCAACATAGTGAACGACTGGCCATAGCTTTTGGACTAATTGCGACCCCTCCTGGTACTCCTATCCAAATTGTGAAGAATCTGCGAGTCTGTGGAGATTGTCATGCCGTCATTAAGATAATATCTATGATTGAGAAACGAGATATAACAGTGCGCGATTCAAATCGTTTTCATCACTTCAGAGGAGGATTGTGTTCATGTGGTGACTTTTGGTGACTCTCCAGTAATGGACATGTAGGATAAAGGGTTTTATGCATTTTCAGGTTAAAGCAACATCCAACAATTCAAGCCTTCTAGTAAAATTGTCTATCATAAGCCAGCTTTCTTCTTTCTAATAGGTAAAACACCATCACCTCCTCTTACAAACATGTTAAAAAGTTTTGGTAGGATGTTTCATTTAGCAGTAAGGCTGCCTACTTCTAAACCTCCTCGACCCCATCTGAAAAGTTGTTTATACTGGGAGGTGTTGATGGTTGTTTCCTTGTTGTGGAGATTAGTGCAATAACCATGATTGCTAAGAGAATTTGATGTACTACCTATGCCAACAAGGTACACCTTTGTTTTAGCTCATATGCTAAGGTGCTCCATTGTTAAACATGCTCATCTAGGAGTGGTCTTAGGATGAGTGAACTTATGCCAAGTTTCCTCAGTTGCTTATGAGTGGGATGGTTGACCTTATCGGCGTACGTAGTGCATCAAATCCTCTTCAGCAATCCTAGGTATTACACTTAGCTTCTAGCCCGAAGCGCGCACCCATAAGTTAAGCTTGTATGATAATCTTTTAATGCTTCGACTCATGTATGACTCCTCATTTCCATCCAGATGGTAATCAAAAGCCAGTCAGACCATACTTCGAATATGATCATGGATAGTTGAGCTATATGCAGCACAAGTTGGCAACGATTGAGGTCCGTTTGTAACATGTTTCTTCGGCAGTATAACCCCACACAAACCCCTGGAGGAGCTCCTAATATCATCTACTATTGATTGTCACCTACTCGTTTGTGAAGGAGCCAAGAGAACGGTGCATCAGATTGTAAATGCGACTCTTGATATTCACAATTTCCGGCCATTTGTTTACTTGCAGAACGCCTGCAAGGATCAGTGTACAAGAGTAATTGGGAATTCATTATTTTTCACCGGACCCTGAAGAGTGGCAACTAGTAAAAATGTCCAACTCGTGTGAATGGGTTAGACAGGAAGGTTACAAGCAAAGAAACCTAAAGATCATAAGAAGACACATTCAGAGCATTCACAGCATAACAACATTGGTAGCGAACTAGTTGCCAGAGCACGTTTTGGCTCAGGAGATGTTTTCGGCATTGTCGGAGTTCATGCAGCAATGACATTTTAGAGGTTGGGAAGCACTTTATAATCCCTTGGCGACGGGTAAATTTCTTGCCTATAAAGTCTAACCTCCACTTCAAGTTGAAAGATTATATTTTCATGATCACATAATGTAATTATGGATAGAATTCAAAAGATCCAAGTACTTTTCACATCATACTTTAGAAATAACTACAAGTTGAGATGTATATTTTCTTAGTCAGTAATCAGAATATGTAAGACATATAGGCTTATTTTGATCTCAAAATGTATAATATGTGCATGTAATTTGGGGTTGTTAGACCTTGCACAATAATTCAGTTAAATTGTTGCAGTCTCATTCATGTGATGCTACTTATAAGTTGTAGTCCAATTCACCAACTCATACAAACATGCTGCTATAATGAATGACTCACTAAATGTGCATGATGCACTTGCCAGTTACCAACCACCTAATACAGTAATACCCTTGATAGTTGATACTCTTTTCTTTTTTCTTTGTGTTGATAGAATGACAAGGGTACTCTTGATAATTCCATAAGATAAAAAAACACGTCCTAATAGGGGTGCTAATCGAGCGAGTCGATCACGAGTAGAGGGTTGCTCGACTCGTGCTTGCTAAGTTTCGAGTCGAGCCGAGTTGCTCACGAGGAGCTCGTTTAAAAGTTTCGGTTTCCCTTGAATTCTAGGCATTTGATTATTATATCTTCATTTCTTTATAATTTTTTTTCCTTTTATACTAGATCAATTTATTTTTAATGAGTGTTAATGTATTTCTTTATTTCAAAAAGAAATTAATTGAAAACAATTGAGTTGCATGCAAGGTTATTGAGTTTCGAGCTCAATCGAGCAAGCTCGAGCTAACTCGAGTCGAGCTTTGACCGAGTCGAGTTCGAGTTGCTCAACTCGATTAGCACTCCTACGCCCTATAACAAGAAAATGGTAACATTGATTAGTGAGATCTTTGTCTTATATCTATCGATTATTATGAAAGCCTTTTTTTGGGTTGGGGGGTAGGTGGTTGGTCGTAGACTTGTAGCCAATGCACTATCCAAATTAAAGACTCCTGAAGCCTGAAGGCCATCACAAAATATATCTAGGGGCAAAAAAGGTATTTTCTTGACAAGATAGTATCTAAAAACGCATGCATTGTATTGGGTTACGATGTACATGCAAACATGTTTCAAAACCAAGTAGAATTCTTCAATAACCCCCATGAAAAATTCTCTCTCTAAAAGTTGCCCTAAAAACCCCTAAGCGCCCCCGCCGCCCCGCAGGCTCGCCGGCGAGCCTGCATCGGTCTTCTTCTCCGTTCATAGTTTAGGTTTGTCCCCCTCCCCCTTCCCCTGAGTCGCGTTCATCCCCCTCCCCGCTTCGTCGCATCCCCTGTTTCCCCGTCCCATCTCCCCCTTCCACGGTTGTCTATCACCCTCCTCCCCCTCTTCCTGGTGGATGCTTGGTTGCCGCCGCTCGCCGCCGTTTTCCCCGGTGCACCGGTCGTTGGTCCGCGCGTCGAGTCTTCCCCCTCCCCGCCGGTGTCGTGTCTCCCCCCCCCCCCCCCGGTGTCGTGTCTCCCCCCCCTCCCCCTCCCCCTCCCCCTCCCCCCGGTGTGTCATGTCTCCCCTCCCCCTCCTCCCGGTGTGCCTTCCCTTCCCCTCGACCGGCTTTATGTTTGAGTTTTCTAGGTTAAGGTGTGGTGTTATGAATCTAGTGCTGGTTTTTTTAGTTTGTTTAATGTATGTTTCTTCCAGATCCAATATCCCTTGCCTCTTTGTGTATGGGTGTGCTTGGGTGTTCGTTAGTAGTGATCGGTGGGCAGTGCAAGGTTCTTGGTTTCCTATGACAAAGAAAGATCTAGGAAACCTGTTGAATAGAGCCAATGATCCTGGAGTTGGCCGTGGGGTTTATGCCGCTTTAGGAATTCGAGTGTTGGCTAAGATGAGAGGAGGTTTTCAATTCAGATCTGTTGTGCGTCGTTCTTCTAGGTTTGGGATTGTGAGGTTGGATCTTCGGATCCATAAGTGGGGCGAAGTTCATCAATCTAACTCTCCCCAATTTCTCGTGATGGCTTCAAGTGTCATCACACCTAAAAAATGCATCTTGTGGGAGGTCCTCCAATTTGATTTGGAGCATGTTTCGACCTCCACATCTTTCGAGTTTCAGTCTAATGAGACTAAACTCCAAGTACCCTCACAAAGAGGTCATAAGTCACCAAAAGGAAGTGACTTCATTGTTAGTTGATTCAAGTAGAATCCCGGAGGATGTTTCTTTTCAAGGACCTTGGAATTTAGTGCGCAGTGGACATGGGGCCTACTACTACCAGTGCGGCAGCCTCTCTTTGAAGATCGTCAGAGTTTCGTATCGCAACAGGCCCCCTCTCATATCAGGTCTTTATTTTCATCAAGACATATAACCCAACCTCACCCGTCGTCGCCATAAACCGCTGACTTTTGGACACGTAATAGTTAGTTTTTCTTCATAAAGTATGTACGAGCTAATAAAGCTCTTGTTACTATTAGTTTGTTTCTGTTTGGTTGTATTAGCATTAGGTTGTACTCCAGTTTTTAATTAATGCAATTTTTCTCGATGTCAAAAAAAAAAAAACCCAAGTACCTAAGAGAGCGTTTAGTTGGTAGAAAAACATTTTCCTTCATTTAGTTAGTAAAAGGTGCTTACATAGTTATAATTATAACAAAATTGACAATAACACCACCAGTCAATAGTAATCTTATCCACAACAATATTCTGATGCATCACAGAGCAGAAAAAGATGTGAAAAGAAAAGGACCAAGTACAGTTAATGCTTAAATGTGTCATGTATTACTTACAAATGTTTGTAAAAGATCAAGTGCCAAGCAGGCTACTTTTGATACACAAATTAATGAGCAGCAAGTCAATGCACAATTATAAGGCTTTTGTTTCAACCAAAGACAAACAATTTCTTTCAAATATTAAATACTTGAGTATTTGGAATACAAGAGGAGAGGACATCACATCATAGAGCTTGGTAGGGAATGGTTTACTCCATTAGATCCAGTAGCAATAATTGAATTACAAACTCCTCAGGTGTCAACGCCAGTCTTCTACCCTTCCTCTCCAAACTCTTGTGTGAATCTCTCTTGAACCTCGAGGTCTGATTTGCTCACGGTTGGTCTCTGCCGAGAGAGTACCTTTTCAAAATCTGTTCTTGCGATAGGGGGTGGAACGATCTGTAAAGAGTATACAGGTTCATTAAAATTTACACCAGTGAACAGTACATACTCTCATACTCGAACAGTTCAGGCTTGTTTCTTGTGATTAGTTGAAGCAAATATAATAGCATAAAACCATGTCGTGACTTGCAAACAAGAGATGAAATATTAAATTAGAAAAAAATAGAAAAATAAGCATAAAACATCAAAGGCAGAGTAAAACTTAATATTCAAATCAACTCAAGAAAGTAATGTGCTTCTTTCTCAAGCAGTTGCACCATATCTGTTGTTCCAAACCCAAAAGCTTCGAAAGATTTGTTTTAACTTCCACTACCAAATAGACTTAATGAGGGGTAATCAACTAAGCAATTTACTGGTCAGCAAACAGTTAACAATGGAGATAATGATTCTGTTAAATGTTAATATCAAGGCCTTCAAGGGTTAGACACCAGTTTAGAAGTCCATTTGCTTATTATGATATTTATTGCCAGTGAAAAGTACTTCGCGGTTGTTTAGATTTTGAATACCTTCGAAGCAAGTCCCTCTGCTGCAAGATCCTGCATGGTAGTTTGGATAGCTCCTGGCTGCCTTGGGCCACAGGGAACCAACACATCATCTTTTGTCTTATAAAAGAACATTGCATCTTGAGTTTTACGAACAGGTTCGAAAAGTACATCCTTGACCTGTCAACAGGTATTATAAAATAAAATAAAAACAGATGCAATTACTTTAGTAAAATGAGGAAAAAAAAAAAAAAAAAAAAAGAAGATGGACATTAAATGAACAAAAGTGAAGAAACAGAAAGAGGATCCCAATCATCACTTACACAAACAGATATATCTGAACCAGAGAAGCCCTCTGTTTTACGAGCTAAAAATTCAAAATCACTTTCAGTCAAGTTGTGGGGGGTATCCCCAAGATGAACCTGGGTTCACAAAAGATACAATACCAAATGAGCAACATGCATTGCAAGATAAGTATTATGTCTCCAAACCACTAGAAAGAAGAGGAACAGCAGAAAGAGAAGAAAAGCAAAAAAGAACCTTGAACATATGCTGCCGAGCCTTTAGATCTGGTAGGGGAATATATATACGCTTGTCAAAACGCCGTCGAATAGCCTGCAGATATCATCCATTAAAAACATATATACAGCAATACCTCACTACAAGATGAACAGGAAAAATAAAAGGTGTAAGTACCTGATCTAGAGCGTATGGTGTGTTTGTTGCAGCAAGAACAAGAACTTTTTCGTCGTTGTGTCCAACACCCTAAGGAATATAACAACAGATGACATTGGTTTCGAATCCGAAAGTTTAGATCAGAGACAAGCAAAATCCCGAATACCGCAAGCAATAATTGAATAGGTGTGATTAATACAAGTCAAGGCTTTACTATATCCAGCCCATCCATGTTTAAAGAAGAAGAGGATGAAATCTTTTAAGAAATGGAGGATGACGTAAGGATACTTCTTATCCAACATTATGCACAGTTAAAGAAATTCTTTCTGCCAAGATCTTAAATTTCAGAATAGCTCGTAAATTTGAAAGCTTCCACAATGAACTTCTACACAATAGCAAATTCAAAGTAACAGTGCATAGTCTCAAACAATAAAGAAGACTTCTTCATGAAAAGAGGGCTCCAAACCCTTTGCCCTCCAAACATGCTTCACGTTCACAACAAGTGATCACAGGTATATAACCATTTAATATTACAACTTTATAATCAAGAGCAATAAGATCTCCTTGTCAAACATTATATAGAGGTAAGGGCAGATGGCATACAACAAAAAGTATATATGAATAAAACAAATTATCGATCACCTCATGTACAGGTCAAGGTTAATTATGATGACTAAGTGAGTTTGGTTTGTGACCATAAAAGGACTGCAATTTGCTTCTCAAGGTGAGTTCTTACATGGAGTATTACATACGAATAGTTCGCCAATATTAAAACATCTGCCTGGTTCTTGATTATACTGAGTATCTCCCCCAAAAAAATTGAAATCTAAATAAAGAAAGAAGTTCTTAAGTTTAGATGCTTGTAATTCCATAAATATGTCCCAGTTTACATACCTATTAGCCCTGAGTATGTAGAGTAAGTCTAAGCCTTAACTCAAAGCCCAAACCACTTTAATGCTTTCTCAATGTCAGTGTGAAGAAAAAGAGAAAAGACAGAAGTAAAGTAGAGGTAAACAAAGATGTGTTACAGCATCCATGATAATCCCTCTCCCAACCTGCAATCCCACAGTCCACACCCCCTTTCTTCAGAAAAAGCATAAGAATAAAAATAAAAGCCAAGCGACTCAACAAAGACCCAAGGAACAACATCTGTACTCAAAACGATAGCTACAGCAGTGACAGACACCATCTTGGCAGAAATTAGACCATTTGAATCACTACACCGTTACATGTATAAGATCCCCAAATTTTATGAAATTTAATTTTTCTCAAGTTCATCATGAATCAAATCTAGAGCTATATAACTCAATATGCTTTCCCCTGCAATTTTTGTACTTTTACTTTGATATGTCGCAGTTTCTTCTAACTGATCTGCTATTGAGGACTACTTTGCCACTTTGAGAGTCTAGATCCATACGGAAAGTTGCTATGCTAGCAAACAGCTGAAAATAAATAGGTACAAACAACCTAGGTCAAAGTTACAAGGAGGTAAAAGAATTTCACGACCATGGTCCATATCAAGGCTATATCATTTGTAGATTGATCTCTCTCTCTCTCTCTCTCTCATCACAAGAATGTTTCAAGGCATTGGGTAACATAAGCCCAGAATAGCAAATTAGCTAGTGAAAATTAACTAAAGTGCTGACTAGTGAGACATGACCTCCCAGACAAGGAAATTTGATTTGCTGATTTTCCTGTCAAAAAGATGACTTTAATTGGAAAATGAAAAAAAGTGCACATACCAGCATAGCACAACAAATGTACAACATTTATAATGATTATTAATTAACACTTCTAATCAAATGAAAGAACCTATCTAAAAAGTCTAACCAGCTGAATGTAAAGTAATTCACCTGCATCTGCACTAGGAGTTCTGTCTTAATACGTCTGGAAGCTTCGCTTTCATTTCCTTCCCCTCTTTGACCACATAGCGAGTCTATTTCATCAACGAAAATAATTGACGGAGCACTTTCACGGGCCATCTGGAAAAGGTTGGAAACTAACTTTTCACTCTCACCCATCCACTTTGAGACCAAGTCTGAAGAAGATACACTGGGGACATAAAAGTAAGTTTTGACATGCTCAAGCACGGGGACAGACAAAAAAGAGTGAAAACTCTTGAACTTATAACAAACAACTCATCAAACCGGTATGGAGAAAAAGGGAAGAACAACACATTATGGCTTAATTATCATTATTTATTTATTTTATTTACTTTCTGAAGGTAAAAAAAAGGATAGATACTACTATGCATCTCCAAACCTACAAAAATCATCAAGTGGTAAATGACAAGGACACTTGATATAAACATACTACAAAAATACAGCCCACAACCATACCATGTCATAGAAGCCACCTTGCACCAAAATCCAAACTTTCAATCCATCATTGAAAAACTTCTACATATTATTTTCAATGAAGAACTGGAGATTATAATTAGCTGCCTGTATTGCCTACAGCCCTACACTACTGTAAGTCTCTTTCATAATATGTAAGATAATACGAAGGACAGTATGACGAATAAGCTAACCAGCTCTTCACAAGTAACAACCACATCAAGCTTGAGGTGATTTCTACTTTTAACTTCCACATATGACATATATCCCATTTACCAGCTACTAATTAAAAAAAAAAACCGAAATAAGCTTAATTTAGTAAAACAAACAATATTTGTAATATATATTCCCAATTGCTACCTATCTAACACTTATTTCATTCCTTAACCCCATCCCTCTTCCCCCATTAGCCTCCAACCCACCATCTCCCTAATCAACGAACAACCACCACCACCATCGTGCATCCACCATCCCCACCTGTTGACCACTGCCACTAATTACCCCCAGTGAGTCAGCAGCCCCTCAACTCTTCTCCATGCCAGTGACCGCCCCTTTCCTCCGTCGTCCTTGTTATCCATTGAGCTTTTTCATCCCCTTTTTGCAGACAACAAGACCCAACGAGCTGCTATTCCAATGGCACATTGAATTAACACGCTCGAAGGACGACACCCACATGTATTATTTGAATGTATTCATGAGACATCTCAAACAAAGACAAAAAAAATGTGTGTGGCTTGACCATTCTATGAACATGCAGAACATCAATTTGAACATAATTATGAGATGTAAAAAGTATCAGCATCTAGGCTTTGCATAGAATAAAACATTATCCAGGCTTCTCATGAATCAAATGCCACATCTCCATTCACAATTTCTTAGAGTTGCACCTGCACGCCTTAGACTCTTAGTAAAGACCACATAACACATATATGGATTGGTTAACCTTTGATAATCCAAAAGCTAACAAATACTAAGTAAGAAAAGAAAAGGCCGCAAAGAGAAAAGTGAAGAATCGAGGAGTAAAATTCTAACTAGCAAAACTAGAAGTGAGAAAATCTTCAGCAGGTTATGAATAAGGTAATGCACAAATGACAACAGAGACAACAACAAACCAACCAAACAGTATAATCCTACAAAGCAAAGTCTAGAAGCATCCAAATAAACACAACCTGACCCTTCCAAGTTAAGTAAAGTCCAAATGTATGCGATGTTTTTTTGTTTTTTTACATATGTAAGTGCCTTGCCCCTATTTAAAGATTGTTATAAAGGCTGTCTCAACGTACCCGCTAACAAAGTACTTCCTCCCCCCCCCACACACACACACACACAAAAACCATTCAGTTCTCGGTGGTTAAAGTTCCACAACTTTAACTATGTTCTGTAATTATACATATGGTAATATTATCATGTGAAATCATGTTAGATTCTTCTCAATGTCTGTTTTCAAGATATTCTCCTAGGACAGAAAAAGAGAAAGATATTTACTGAAATATAAATGCATCCAATATAAGACAGATACCTATAGAATGTTGAGTCTGCTTCAGTTGCAACAGCCTTGGCTAAGTATGACTTTCCTGTTCCAGGAGGTCCATACAAAAGAAAAGCTCTCCATGGTCGCCTCTTACCTATACAGGTCACCCCATGCTTTTCATCAATTGATTTGCAATTATATACAACGCAAAGTCTAGGAGCATCAGTGACAGTCTCATTACATTGGCTGGGAAAAAATTGAAGTGAAAGGTACGGACTGACTCGGCAATCTCATACTATATAGGGTATGCTAAGCTAAAGTCGCAAACTCAAAGTATTCAAGCATCACTACTTTAAGGTCAAATCAACAATGATCCCACACATTGGCAATTAAAATATTTGGTAAAAGTCAATCAACAATAATTGACAATGCAAGAGTTATCAGCCTATCACCAAAGAACAAAAGGAAACTTAGAGCGTGTTCTCTTCACCTAAATTGCACGTATTTGAACTTCAATTAGTTTATTTGAACTAATATTAACTACTCTCAATTTATATGAACTTATGTAAACTTATCTAAAACTTATTTGACCTTATTGGAACTTATTAGACTTTATTTTAACTTATCTTAGCCCTTATTAGATATAAAAATGATATTATCTTGTTAGCCCTAATAATCCCTTAGCTATACTTCTTAGCCCTTATAAACACCTTTCTTCTCTTAAACAAATTAGCCCTCAACTTCACTTATTTGAACTACTTTTGGCTGAAATGAGTTAAAATGGAGTGAAAAAGAAAACAGTCTTAATCTCCAAATAGCACTTTTAACAAGCTTCCATCCTCAATGAAAACATGACAACTTTTTGCTGCTCTATGCATCTGTGAAATCAAGTATGACTACATCTGAGAGAAAGACAATCTTTGTCCACTGCACAAACCATCGCAAGTGGAAAAAAGTTTGTGGTAACCAACAAACTTTTTCTCATTACCAAACAACTCCCTGTCTTCTCCAAGAAGAATCGGCAACTAAAGTATGACAATAACCCATAATCATCAAAGCACTTAGCACAAGAAATCTATACCCAAAGAAGCCTATACATAAGCTCATTCCACACTGAAATTTTGGCCCATCTCATCTCCTCCCGCCATCCTAGATTGTAAACAGAAAGTGCCCCATCCCATTATAGTTCAAAAACCAATAACCCAATATAACAACAACAGTTAACATCCATTAAACCACTAAAATCAAGAAATATAATATCCAACTAATCATAAAGTTCTCTTTTGCAGTAAGCAAAATAGTCCCAACGCCAACAAAAGGTTTACTCTTTACACGTCTCTCTTTACATGTTTTAAAAAGTAAGCTTGAGGTAAGAACACATAAGGGTTACAAGATTCAGATTACATATATAATGTCCATTTAGAAGGTACATAAAAGGTCAGAACAAAGAAATTTCAAGTACAATAAAATAATGAAGCCTTAGAATTACCAAACAGATTAAGTGAGCAACAAAATAAACTACCTAAAGCAAACACTATATGCAAACTAACACCCCCCTCAATCCTCATTCCCCATACGATTAACCTCCATAATGTAATCACTAATAAAACCAATCAGCTTAGATACTATCATCAAAATATTACTAAAGTTTGGAAACACCAACTTCTCACTCATACTGTCATAAACCACTTATACCCGAAATTACTCAAAGCCTCTATATAATAAAACGCCCCATTAACCCGAAAACAATCCGAAATCCGAATTCTCAAGCACCAAAAGTATCATACCAAAATTACCAAATTGCAAAGACAAAAAACAAAATTGAACAAACTAACCAGTGAAAAACTGAGGGAATTTGACAGGCAAAATAACAGCCTCCTGTAAAGCTTGCTTAGCACTCTCCAAGCCAGCAACATCACTCCACTTCACATTCGGCTTTTCTCGAATAATCGCCGAATTCAGGCCGGACCTCAATTTAGCCTGCTCAGCATCCTCCCCATCTTTATCCCCATCCTTGGTCTTAGCCTTGGGCCGGGCCGCAACCGCCGCATCGCCACCATTAGGAGCGGGCCCAGACCCGCCTCCTTCGTCAAGAACAGCCCGAATCTCCTCAGCTCTACGAAGATACTCAGTGAATTTCTGAGTGATCGCTTCGCGAATTTTAGGGTTTTTCTCGTACTTCAAGTGAGTCTTAAAATACTCTAATGCGTTCATGTAAAGAGGGAAAGCTTTAGCGTAATTTCCTGCATTATCTTCTTGTACTGCTTGTTTAACGTACTCGATCGCTTGTTCTTTGAAATTGCTGTACATAACTGATCTCAATCGAATTTGATTTTGATTTGATTTAGGGTTAGGGTTGCATAAGGATGGTGAAAATTGAGATTATCTGATCGGGAGGAATAATTGTGAGCCCTAGGAGAGAGAAATTGGGGGTTGATGATGATGGAAGAAGATTCAAAAGACGAAGAATTGGCTAATGCGCACCCTTCGCCTTGTTGTGGTGGATTAGCCCTGAGGTGCTGACTGCTGAGAGTTGAATCACGATTTGAGGAAGGTTCCAATTTCGGAGCTACCTATCATCTTTTCTAGTCATTTTTACTTGGAAAAATTGATTCTAATAATCCAACATTTGGGTCGTTCGCTCAAAATAATCCAACCTTTTGATTATTATTTAATAATCCAACCTTTTATCTCAATCCGCTCATGTCTGCACGTGACCTTGTTGAAACGGGTTAATGGCCATGGAGAATGGGTTAATTGCACACGCGTGTCTCGCTCTAATTCGTTGTGATTTAATTAAATTTTTTTATTTACTACCCCCTCCCTCCCCCTTGCCCACCCACTACCACCCCCTCCCTCCCCTTGCCCACCCCCTTCCCCCACCACCCCATCCCCACCCCCTTCCCTCCCCCCCCCTTCCCCACCCACTCGCCACCCCTCCCTCCCCTTGCCCACCCACCGCCACCACCCCCCATCCCCACCCCCTTCCCCTCCCTCCCCCTTCCCCCACCCACCGCCACCCCTCCCTCCCCCTTCCCCACCGCCACCTAGTACAACAAGAAGACTACCGACGCACGACCACCACTACGTCTCCGACCCCCATCCCCACCCCCTCCCTCCCTCCCCTTCCCCACCCACTGCCACCCCCTCCTCCCCTTCCCCACCCGCCACCTAGTACAACAAAGAAGCACTACCGACGCACGACCACCACTACGTCTCCGACCCCCCATCCCCACCCCCTTCCCCTCCCTCCCCTTCCCCCACCCACCGCCTCCCCCTCCCTCCCCACCTGCCACCTAGTACAACGGCAAGCACTACCGGGACGCACGACCACCACTACGTCTCCGACCTCCACTCTCTTCACCGCATCCATGCCCACCAGCCCCATCTGCGCGCCCCCACCACCCTCCCATCCTCCCCGCATTCCGGTGGCATCTCATGCCTCCCCGCCCAAGCTCAGCGTCCCCCTCCCCTCGTCCTCTCACCGCGTCTGCAATCGCTCGCAGGTGCATATACCCGGCCCGGCTTCACCGCCATCACAACCCGCCCAACACAACGCCATCTTGTCGTCTTCTGGCGCGCAGGGGTTGTTCGCAGTCGCAAAGGGGTGGGGGTGGGGGGTGGGGCAGGGAGTGGGGGTGGGGTGGGGAGTGGGGGTGGGGTGGGATCGTGCGTGGGGGGTCGGGGTGGGGGGGGGTGGGGGGGGATCGTGAGCGGGGGTGGGGGGTGGGGTGGGGATTCATGACTGGTGAGGCGGGGGAGGGGAGGGAGGGAGATTAAAGGAAAAATGGAAAAAAAAAATTACCATTCTAACAGGTTACCGGTCTCATGGTGCATTATGAGCGGATTGGGATAAAAGGTTGGATTATTAAATAATAATCAAAATGTTGGATTATTTTGAGCGAACGGCCCAAAGGTTGGATTATTAGAATCAATTTTTCCTTTTTACTTTCGGATTTCTAGATGTACTTGGTTTATGAAAATAATAACAAGGTCATGCACTTTTGGACTTATTCTCAGTTCAGTTCAGTTTGATTCAACCTAAATCGTGTAGGGAAAGCATAAGCGGAAACAGCCAAATCCCCATGGGTATCATACTCAGGTAGGGAATCTATTTTTATAACATCAAGGGCATCTTATCCCCCGACCCCTCAGACATTCCTCCCGAAGTAGGGGGATAAAATTGAGAAAACGCTTTTCCTCACTCGTCCATGAAGAGATAGCCAAGTTCACGGGCTACTTTTGATCTCAGTTCAGTTCAATTTACCTCAATGCTGTGGTTATTATTAATAATAATAATAATTATTATTATTATTATTAATTATTATTATTATTAATTATTATTATTATTAATTATTATTATATAATAACTATTATTATAATAATATATTGATAATTATTATTATTAGTCATTATTATTTATCATTAATTATTATTATTAATATAATTAATATTACTAATTTTTATTATTATTTATTATCATTAATTATTATTATTAACTATTATTATTAATATAATTATTATTTCTAATTATTATTATCATAATTATAATTATTATAATTATTATCATAATTATAATTATTATAATTATTATCATAATTATAATTATAATTATTATATTTATAAGTATAATAATAATAATAATTAGTATTATTATAAAAATAATAATAATAACTATTGTAATTATTAATAATAATTATTATTATTATTGTTATTATTAATAATTATTATTATTAATTTTTTTATTATAATTATTAATCATAATAATTATTATTAATTATTAATAACATTATTGTTATTAATTATTATTATTAATAATTATTAATATTATTATTATTAATTATTATTATTATTATTAATTATTTTAATTATTATTGTTGTTGTTATTACTATTACTATTATTATTATTATTATTATTATTATTATTATTATTATTATTATTATTATTATTATTATTATTATTATTATTATTATTATTAGTTCAGTTCAGTTCAGTTCAATTCATTTTAGTTTAGTTAGTTCAGTTCATTTCAGTTATATTCAGTTCAGTTCAGTTCAATTCAGTTTCTCCTAGTCCAAAAGAACAGGGTCTATTAGCCTAACATTGGTAATCACTATCGAACAATAAAATTAATCAAATGTCTTCTAGGAAGAGGTCAGAGTTTTGTGGAGTGTCATCCTAAATTCGGAGATTTTGCATAGGGTTTTATATTAGTGATTCTTTAGACTTGTTATCTTTCGTCTTATATATATACCCACACAAGGCTATATTTTTTCATTTTTTCATTTTTTTTGCTCATTTAGAGACTTGAAGCAGGGCCGTCCCAATCATTATGGAGGCCCTGTGCAACTAATATAAAATGGGGCCCTTAATTTGTAATACCATTTTCTCCTTTCGTGATAAGTTGATGGTTGTCTTTTTCGTTTATAATTAATCATTTATTAATTTTTTGAATATTTTACCAAGTCTAAAACGTTGTTTCATCATCGAATCAGATGGCGTAGAGAAGCTCCTTCTTCTACCCTTATTTTATTTATAAAACTAGTCTACCTCCATATTAGCATCAATATCAAAGTATAATTGTTTTTGGCGTTAGAAAGCGATTAAGAGCAATGATGTGGATGGGATTGATCCTAAATCTTGGATACGATCCCCACAAAACTTTAGTATCAAAGCTAGATGGCATCCACATCAAAGTGTAATTAGTGCTTGTCAAGGATTGGAGTTCTCAACAATAATTATTAATGTTAATTGCTACTAGGTAGTGTTAGATATTTAATGCAATAAAAGTAAAAACAAGTAAAAAATAATCAAGCGTTTTATTGTTTGTTTTCCAAATTAGTTCAACTGCATTTACTAGGGAAAAGATGGACATAAATACATTAGCATTGACTTGGGAAAAGAAAAAAAAAATTGGGCAATACTAGATTCGAACACCTGCCTTCTTTTAGTTTAACAACACTAAAAAATACCACCACACTACATTCAACTATTTGTATGTATGTCGCAGCAGAGTGTATATATTAGTTTTCAGTTTTGGAGGCCCCATTTTATTGGAGGCCCTGTTCTGGTGCACCGGTTGCACATGCTGTCAGCCGGGCCTGACTTGAAGTTAAACAGATAAGAAATGAGTTGAAAAAATTACTAAAAGATATACTCCTAAATTAATTAACGACAATTTTAATGTTTGATATTCATTGAGGGTATAACAAGGGATATATTTTTGCTAATATCATGTTTTACAGTCATTCAAGTACGATATGTTTTTAGTGCATCCAATATCTCAAAGATTTTTTTTTTTGAAAGAGAGAGAGAGAACCAATATCTCAAAGATAAACAAGCATACTCAAAGACGACAAAAGTACACTAACGACATGTGAATAAATGCACTCAATTTTTAAAAAACATTTGAAGCCTCGTTCGCACATCAGGTGTCACACTTGAAATACGTATGAATTAGGGGTGTTCAGAAAAACCCGACCCGCAAAACCCGACCCGAAAACCCGCTGACCCGGCCAAAAAATGTCGGGTCAAAAGCTGATTTTTTTGGATTTTACCGGGCCGGGTACCCGACCCGGAAAAAACAAAGAAATCCGGGTCGGGTCATGGGTCGGAGAAACCAGGCATGCGGGTACCGTGCCCGGCTAAATTTGATTTTTTTTTTTTTAATATAATTTCGGACCGGCCATTGACCCTTTTGGTTTGTTTTGGCCCATTTCATCCATTTGAAAGCAAAACCCTCACAACTCACTGCCTCTGCCTCACGCCCTCACCCACATCCCACACCCAGTCACCCTCACTGCCGCACCGTCCGTCCAACCATCTCTGACGTGAAACCGCACCGTCCGCCGCGAAGTCGATCGCCTTACCACGTCCACCACACCGCGAAGTCGAGCGCCGCACCACCTTCTCTTCTTCTGCTCACTTGACCCAACAACCATGGAGGAAATTCACTTTGATTTGTTTCTCTCTCCATTTTCTTGTTTTTTTTATTTGTGTTTCATATAATTTTGGATGGAGGAAGAAGGGGAGGGGTAAAGGCGGAGGATGGAGGTGAAGGACGGAGGTGGGGGATGAATGAGGATGGTGCGTGACTGCGTGGTCCAACCTAAATGATGGTGGAGGGAGGAGGTCGGTGGAGATGATGGTGAAATTGCAAAGTGGACTTACAAACTAATTGCAATATTGCATTGCGAAAGGCGAAATCTAATGCCAACCTAAATAGTAAATACAAAGTTAACGGCCAACTTTTAAAAAAAAGGAAGATAAGAAAAGGGGATCAACAAACCGGGTACCCGATGACCCGACCCGGAAAAACCGGGTACCCGATAACCGGTACCCGGTTTTCCGGGTCGGGCCATGGGCCGGCTTTTCAAGTACCCGAATATGCGGGTACCCGCATATCCGGGTACCCGAAAAGCCGGGTACCCGGTTATGAACACCCCTAGTATGAATACATGATATTGAAGATGGTGCATAACTTAAGGGTAGGGATGGCAATCCAGTCCGGATTCGACCCTAGTGCGCTCCGATTCGAAGGAAAAAATATGAGTCGGCTCCGACAAAAAATAACCTGAATCTGACTCCGTTTAAAAAGTCCGACTTCGAGTCGGAGGAGGGTCGAAGTCGGTTCTCATAAAATAATCCGACATCCGAATCCGACTCCGACTTTAAGTCAATAAATCCTTTTTTCTTATTTATGTTAATGTATTATTTATGTATAACATGACTTCGGCTTTCAGTCAATTGTATTATATAAGATTTTCCCATTGAAGAAATAATTGTTAAAAATATTACGGATATTTAGATTATTTGTACTATATAAGATTTCCATATGATTATTAGAAAAAATTGTAATGATTAGATTATTGTATTATAGAAGAGTTTTCTATTATAAAAAATGGGTAGAAAAATAAGTTAAATCGGATTCGGAGTCGGATGTTCGGATTTTAAGTCAGATGTGCGGATTTTAAGTCTGGACCGGGGTCGGGTGTTCGGGTTTTAAGTCGGGCCAGAGTCGGATTTTCATAGCCGTATGTCGGGCTCGTGCTCGGATTTAAAATCCGACTTCTTGTTGAGTCGAAGTCGGATTATGCATAATCCGGTCCAAGTCCGACCCGTTGTCATCCCTACTTAAGGGTACATAGTGCGATTTTTAATACACGATGGTATTCATGCATTCTTTTAATGTTCATGAATACGTCATGAAAATTCTCTATTTTCTCTATGCATTACATACTTTTTCCCCTTAAAATGTATTAAAAGAAATACTCTTTATTCTATGCACTTAGAATACATCTTTGTACGTACAACTTTTGTATATATATATAGAGTTTAGCATGAAGATATTGTATGGTTCTTTCAGGTTTCTTATTAGAATTTTTTTTCTTTCTAAAATGGAAGTGAGATTGTAAGGTTTTGTGCTTGAGGAAGGAGGGCTAAGATCCTTTTCTTTAGGATTTTCCTCAGGGGATTCTCGAAGGCGCTCAAGGTACCGTTTCTCAAATGAACAAAAAAATTTATGTTTTTCAAGAGGTGCGATTGTGCTCTGACATAATCTTAATCGATAAACTCTTGTCCTGTTAAGACTTAATGACTCACCTTTTTGAAACCCCTTATTACGAGGAGGAGAAACACCCTTATAAAGAATACTCCTAAAAGTGAACTACAACTACAAATTTTAATTTGACGCCATAACAAGTTAGTTCTAGTGATCTTTGAGAAATTACGTGAACCTCGGTAACAAAATGTGGGGTAGATTTAGGGAATTTAGCGCATATATCAACTCTTAGAAAAACAAAGGAGTAAATTGGTGGCAATATTAATTTCTTTTTGTTCTTCAACTCTTTTAAAAGAGTGTTTAATTTATAGGAGTTGTATTTATAAAAGTTATACTATAAAAAATTTCAATTTTGATAAGGGGCAAAATATGTAATAAATACTTCAAAGATCAATTTGGGTTGTATTACTCATCTTACAGAAGTTATGAGGCCCATTTGCTCGAATAAGAATATAAGAGGGCTCAATTGCATAATTAGTAGTTGGAAAGGGGGTTTGTACTTTGTATGCCACATCTTCACTTTGCAATTTATGAATCTTGGTTTTATGTATATATATTTTTTTAAAGTATCACTTTTTGAGAAGGAAAAATTTCAAATGTGTGTCATGAGTTTTAGTAAACTTCTAGTTAAGTCAATGTTATTTCATTAATACCATACTGAAACCTTGGAAATTTTAACTTTGGCACTTTGAGACTTAAAGAGCGTTTGATTAAGTTAAATTGACAATTTGCTTGTCAGGATCGAGATCCTACGTGAGATTAATGAAAAGGGGTGGGATCAAATCATAAGAGTTGAATCCTAGGAGTGTAAAATTCAATAGTTATGTTACAAGGCACACTGAAAACTAGGTCGTTCAAGTATTCCAGCGCCTTGTAACATAACTTGTTGGATCGAAAGATCGTTGAATCGTATTACGATTGCAACGCTTTTTCTTTTATCCAAGTAGGATCTCACGATCTCACAAATTCGAGATTATTTATAAACAAACTTACAATATTTGGTGACGATTTTTGGATAAATTGAAAAATTCATCTCGGAGATATACAAACTTCATACATCAAGTGTCATTTTCGTAAATAAAATATTAGTGATATTAATTGACATTTATTTATGGAAATACCACTAAATATATAAATTTTGTACATCTCCGAAATGAACCGACACTCCATCCGATCTTTTTTTTTTGGCTATTAAAACATGTTCCCAATGGAGTTTGAACTTTTGAGTCATATCATGGCACAATGGCTCGACAGCCTAAACCCTAGTACCATTTCTTCCCTCTTTCCCCTCTCTTGTCTCTGAGTAAAACCCCAACATTTCCAGCAACAACATTCATCAACAACAATGGCGTATCGACGATGTTTCACCACTCTCACACGCCAAACATCTTCTCTCCTCTCCCAAAACCCTCATTCTATTCACCCCCTCAAATCCCTAATTTCTCACTTCCCTTCTATCCAACGCCTCCCTCACATTCTCTCTCCTCAATTAAACCCCCAATCATTTCTCTCTCGCAACTTCTCTTCGCGCACTGAAAACCCTAAAAATCCCAGAATCATCGACGACGAAGATGATGATCACGACGTTGATGATGAAGACGATGAAGATGAAGATGATGAAGAAGAAGAGGATTATTCAAGCGAAGATGAAGGAGAAGTTTCAATTGAGCCATCTAATCTTGCCGAAAGATCGTACTTTGTTGAGGATAAACTTCAAGAAGCTGCTCATATTGGGTATAAGGTTGTTGGGCCGCTTGAGCCCGGTGATCGGGTTTTTTAAGCCCTATGAGCCCGCTTATGCAATTGTCCAGGTTTGATGTTTTTGTATTTTCATTTTTTAGTTTGAAATTTGGTGTAGTTTGGGTTTAGGGTTTAACTGGGTTTTGTTTTGTTTTGGGTGTAGGTGGGATCGCATCAGTTTAAGGTGAGTAATGGGGATTGCATTTATGTGGAGAAGCTCAAGTATTGTGAGGTCAATGACAAGGTAACATTTTCTTCTTCGAATTGATTTTGTGTTTAATGATTAATGATCTTAGTAAGAGCTTGTTAATTGATGATTATAGATTTCAAGTGAACTTAAGCTGTCCAAATTTGGTGGGTTAGGGGGTTGTTTATGTAATATGGTATATGATGATAGAGAGAACTTTCAGGTAAAAGAAATGCATTGATTTATTGCCTAGACATTGATTATGTGATCACTAAAAATTATGGTTCGGAATGAGGCTAGTTTTTGCCATTTTTGTTTTGTATATTGTACTTTACTGTTGCGAAGTAGATATGGTTGCTGTTACTTTATAGTGAGCTATTTACGTGGATGCGCCTGGTTGGAACTCGGTAAGAATCAAATTAATAATCTTGAAAGCATGTTGATATCTTGGGAACTGAATGGCCTTAAGCAATTAGAATCAACTATCTTTGTGTGCTTCTTAGAGTGACGGGTAACATTACACATTCTGCAACTATTGGCCGGGGTGACGGATGAGAATCTATGCATTGTTGTTCACCATTTGCCTCAACTCTCAGAGGACACCCCATTACTTTTCTATGTTTTTTAAAGCCCCCCCCTCCTCCACTTATTGCTATGACTTGTTTAAATATATAATTATCATGCCATCATTTGGCTATAAACAAAGCAGATTTTGATATTCTACTTATGGCTATGCAGTGAGTATTTAGTACATGTAAACTGTATTTTCAACTGGGCACTAAGAGTGAGTGAGCAGTAGAGCAAGCAAACTGGGTCTGTGGATAAAACTGAAAATATGGTTGATAGTTCCAGATTCTTGACATAAACTGAAAACCGAAACCAGATTCCCTGAGATATTGAATTGGTATAGCGATGATCTGAATCCCTTTGCTCTCAAGGGAATGTCTGCTGATTACCAGCATGGTGATTATGCTATCGACCCTGTATCTGTTGTGTCGTGGACGATCTTAACGTTCTATTTGGATGGCAACCTTGGAACAAGGTCCTTGAGTTGTTGCAGTTGGAGGAATAAAAGGAACTCTGGGTTGGCTAAGTAAACTTGTTATATATTACTGGTCTGTCACAATGATAGTGAACTTGACTTGTTGGTACTATAAGCAATCGATGTCTTTCTGACCTTGTTGAGCTATTGTATATTTAACAGTCTAGTTTGATGCTTATAGTTATCTTCATTCTTGAAAACTCACTACTAATTCGTAACCCTTAGTATTGGAACAAATTATGGAAAGTAGAAACTGAGCAAGGGTATGTTTTTTTAGCAAGCTTCCTCCAACGTCAATATTATGTTGAGTTTTAAAAGTTACCGAGTTCTGATTGCCCTCTAAGCATAATCTTGTGTACCATTATCTTGAAAATGACATTTATATACAAGTTTATCTCTGTAGTTATGGTTAAGATAGTCTCTTCTGGCATAATTCATTGATGCTATCCCCACTTTGTCCTTAGGGTACCAAAAACCTAATTTGCTTTTAATGTGATTTTGGTGTTTTTGCAGCTGATCTTAACCAAGGCCTTGATGGCGGGCTCACCAACTCAAACCATGATTGGGAGGCCTATATTGCCAGATGTAACAGTTCATGCTGTTGTAGAGGAGCATGTAAGTGGACACACTTTTTTTTTCATGTTTCTCAAAGGTTCCTGGTCTATAGTGACTTCCAATGTTTGACCGTTCTGTTTTTGTAAATTTAAATAACAGGAGCTTTCAACTTCTTGTGGTTATAATATGATTTCTGAAATGCTAAATTACAAATCTGCTTTATATGATCTTCATGTTTTTGTAACATATTAACATGATAGTCAATAACAAACTTTAGACACCTACAGAAAGAAGTGAAATTATGATTTTTGGGTGAAGTGGCTAAAGTCTGTTCAAGGTGGTGGTTGGTTCAAACTTCTGAGGAAAACATCTTGAATTGAATTAAGTATATTTGTAATGGGAAGCATATTTCAATTGGAATCAGCTTCAAACTTCATTTTTCCTCTGTTAGATTCCTTAATATAAAGTTGGAGTAAAAGTAAAAGGAAAATGGAAAGGAGGGGAGGAGGAAGAAGATGAGGCACAAGGAAGAAATTATAGCATCTTTTCCTTATCAATGGCTATTATTTTCCAGCCTTAGAAAGACAAATTCCAATCCAAAAGTTGTTTCGATCACTTTGCAAACCAAATTTAGAAAAATGGGAAATCAAATTCCAACCAAACACAACCTACTTAAGAGGCTACTATGTATTTTAAAAGAAACTGGGTCATGCAATTAACTTTATGAGTAGGATATATTGGCATACATGAATCTTTTGTGGTTATTGTTTGTGAAAGAACCGGAGTTGTAAGGTGTGGTTAATTTTTTTAAGATGTTTATTCCATGAGAGGCTGAACTTGGATGAGTTGCTGGTAGTTTTGATTGAAAGTGGTCTTCTAAGTAATATGGGGGTCCCTTTTTCCTTTTCAGGCTTTAGATGCCAAGGTTATAATCTTCAAAAAGAAGCGGAGAAAGAACTACCGGAGGACAAAAGGACACCGACAGGTAATACAAAATTGAAATCTACTACACTTTCAACCGCTCTTCATAATTTTGCTAATATGTTAAAATGTACTTGCAGGAGCTTACTAGGTTGAGAATAACTGAGATCCAAGGAATTGAGAAGCCTGAAACACCCTTACCTGGGAAGACACCAAAAACACCAGCGAAGAAAGTAGAAAAAGTTGCAGTGACTGCATAGATGGGGCCTCAGTATAATCGATGTGGCAACTTGTCTGATATGCTGATGATTTGAGGCTCAACTCTTGCAATTGACACGGCAATTCGTGTCATGTGTACTGAGTTCATGTTACGGGAGTCATATCGGCAGAAAATTTTGGTATTCGACCCAGTTTTAACTGCTAGGATGATTATATTGAATCGTGTAGGTGTATAATTTGTTCAATTCATAAACTATCGAGCAGACCCGCATAATTCTTCTCCCCTGAATGGAAGGGAGCTGGAGTTCTGCAGAAATTAGTTCAATGTCATAGTTGTCTTGATAAAGTTGCTGTTAACTTCATGGATTATGTGTTTCAGCTGTCCGTAATGTAAGAAGTTACGAAAGGGATATTTTTACCCCTTTTTGCACATGTTCATTTTACTGGTCTACAACATGGTCATCTCTAAATAGATTTTTTCTCAATGACAATTCAGTGATTGGCCTTCCTCTTCTGTCGTTCTCTCTCTGTGTAGTGTTGGTCTTTCATGGCTTATGCTTCAATGTTATATGTAGTGAAATGAAAGATTTTTAAAATCTCTTTAAACAATGGTAAAACTTTTTCTTTTTCGGATACCTCACTCCGGAAATCCCAACAAATATGCAATTTTCGAGCTCTAACCCTCGAGGAACAATTTGGTAACAATAGTGCATATGATTTTAACAATCTCATAAATTCTATTAGTAGTGGATAAACTATCTACTATGTGAATTAAGTTTTTCTCTTTTTGAAACGGTGAAAGTGGACTAATGCCCTTAACTAGATCATTTATTCATTTATGAAATAAAATCCCTATTTTATAATTGTAGCAATTTCACCCTATAACTTTGTCAATAGTGCAATTAAATTATACTCTAGAATTCTATTTAAATTTTCACCGGATAATTACGACGTAAAACCAGTAGTTATTTGAACAATTTACGATGTGTTTTGATAACAAGAAGGCAAAAGAAATAGAGGGAAGGGGAAGGAGTAGTGGGATTATATCTCTCCATAGAATATTCCTACTTTGAAGGATTTGATATATGAAAAGGGAACAAAATTTGGATGATTTCGTCTTCTTCTCCTTCTCTTCCCTCAATGTTTTCCAAATGTCCCTCTCCTTTTCTTTCTCTTCAAATTTTATTATCCAAACATACCCTTGAGACAAAGTTTTGTATGGCAGGCCTCACAATAACTTATAACAAGATTGGTTTGTCTCTTTCTATTTAAGATAATCTCACGCAAAGGTTGATAGTTCTTTAAATTGTTTACCCAATTTGTTTGAGTTTGAACATCTTTTGCCACCACAACCTTAACATTAATTACAAGGAAAGCAATATTATTAGTATTTCTTTAAGATTTATTTAATCAACTCATGGTTTCATAAAAGGAAAATAATCAATTTCAATCATTTGTAAGATGAAAATTCCCGAAATACTTGCATAGCATAAGATGAATTAAGGTTAAAATCAATCAGTAAACATCATGTTTATCATGTTCTAGGGTAAAACTAGATCTAAATATGTTTGAGTTACTTTAGTCACTTATTTGCTCATTTAGAATATTATTTTACTCGTTTGAAGATATCACACGAATAAACGACTAAATAATAACTCTATATACACTTGTGATTTGAGGACTAGTAAACACTCGAAACTCTATAAGCACAACTCTGCACAAGATTACAATTTAGATGTAAGTATAATGTTGGATGAGAAAGGCTCTTTTAATTTTTTTTTATGAAACTTTAGGGCTTGTCCAATACTACCTCCGTTTTCTCTTAATTGTTACAGTTTGACATTTTGCACTATTCACAAATTTTACTTTGACCATCGTTTGTGATTTATACGTGAATAAAGACATAATCACGTGGGATCTTGTTAGATTTGTCTTAACATGTATTTTATTAGGAAAAATTCACAAGATAGAGCTCAACTATTACCCATCTTTTTTTATAAGTCCCAACTGATGATTATTCACCAGAGGCCCCAAGTTTCACATAATGTGATTTTTATAAGGGAACCAACCGATAGCAGGTTGAATGTCACCCCCTCCCTATTACCTCTCCTTTTTTCTCATCTTCATCTCACCATGGCCGCACGAGTAGAGCTCCCGGCGAGTGGTAATGGAGCACCGACGAGTCTCGGCGACAAAGTCCATCCTCCTCCCCCCCATCCCTCCCTCCCCCCACTCCCCCGCAGCCCCTCGCCCAACCCCCTCGCATCCCCCGTCGAATTTCGCCCCCTCCTCCCCACCGGCGTCGATTTTTGATTTTCTCGGGGATCAAATTTGGTGGGGCTTCGATTTTTTGGGCTCGAATTTGGTGGGGCTTCGATTTTCCGGGCTCGAATTTGGTGGGGCGTCGTTTTCTAGGCTCGAAGTTTCGGGCAAGCACGAGTTGTGGGAGAAGGGGGGGAGGGGGTTACTGGACTCGGGGGGGAAGGGGGGGGGAAGGGGAGGGGGGTCACGGGGAAGGGGAGGGGGTCACCGGGGAAGGGGGACATGCCGACGTAGGGGGGAGGGGAAGGGGAGGGGGAGGGAGGTGAGCGGATGAAGGGGAAGGGGAAGGGGAAGGGGAGGGGGTCAAAGGGGTGGGGGAGGGGGTGGTGGTGGTGGGGTGGTGGTAGAGGAGGAGAAGTGAAAGAGGGAGAAAAGGTGGATGGGTCCCACAATTTAAAAAAATCAACCTTCTTAACCGGTTCTAAGTAAATGAGGACTTATAAAAATCACAAAATGTTAAACTTGGGACCTACCGTGAATAATCCATAGTTGGGACTTATAAAAGAAAATGGGAAATAGTTGAGCTCTTTCTTGTGAATTAATCCATTTTATTAATATGTACTTTTTTATATTTTTTACAAATCCAAAACTAGAAATATATTTTGTATTGATATGCTTGAAAAGGATAAATGTAACCATTAAAAGAAAACGGGGGAGTACTACATTTTAAACACACATTTAACATCCACAAAACCCCTTAAAAACCCAGAACAAAAAACTGTGTTTCAAGTTTCAACCTGGTGCCACAAATGGGGAAGAACGGGAAGAAGCAGAAGCAGAAGCAGAAGCATCAACAAAAACCTTCATCTCGTCAAAGAAACTCTCATTTTCCTCCAGAAGATGAAGATTACAACTTTAATGGTTGTTCTGATCAATGCCCACCTTCTCTTTCTCTCTCTAATAGTGAGGAAGAAAGCCAAGAAGAAGAAGAAGAAAAACAAAAGGAATCTGACCCACAAAATCACCCCAACTCTTTTTTAGTAGATGACTTAATTCCTTCAAAGTTTTCTCTTTATCAACAATCTGTTCAGGTATAATTTTATCCCTCAAACTCTCAAATTAAGTTATTTCTGTCAATTAAATTGTTGGTTTTGGTTAATTTGTTGAAGAAGTTAATTGGGTATTTTGTTGTTTTGGTAATGTAGTCACCAAAAGGGGATATAAGCTATTTGCAAAAGTTTTTCTTGATGTATGTTGGTGGAAGAGCACCTCTACATCTACAGGAGGATTTTTGTGGCACTGCTCTTCTTAGGTATAAACTTTATTTATGCTTTATCATGTCAAAATTGTTGTTATTACTACTGAATTTTCCTGTTTTTTTACTTATTAGTATATCTTAGCTAGTTTATGCTCACATTGTTGATGAAAAGAACCTTAAACTAGCCAAAACAACAAACAATTGAGAAGACCTCTATAGGGGAACCATCCCCTCCGGCCTCCATCTCCGGTTTATAAGGAAAAAGGAACAAACTAATAGATATATCATGTGTAAATTTGCGCGATTATACGAGTATAGTGAGATAGTGCGATGTTAAGTGATAGAAGTTTCTTGTTGGTCTTTTTTTTTTTTTTTTTTTGTTATCTTGCTGACCTTTTCCCTTTGTGTAGTTTGTCATTGTTTGTGTAGGTTGGGATATGAAAGGGGTTTATCTATCTTATTTTTTATGCTTCGTTCTCAATTATTGCTGTCGTGGCCTCGTGGGTGCTGCACAAATTGAGGGGTATTGTTAGTGTGTTTGTTCTTTTCCCTTCTTTTGAAGTATTAGACGTGGAAAGCAATGAAGCTGTAAGAAACTTAGAATATTGTCTTGAAAACTCATGTAAATCATCTCTAGAAAGTTAAATTATTAAGATTAGTCTTCATTGTATATCTCTTCTTCGTTAGTTCACAGTCATTTTGGTGTTTGGGACTGAGAAAGCTATGATGTTCTGGTTCAATAATTATACTAGTTATAAGTGTCTTCAAACAAACCACTAAGATATAACTTTTCCAAAGTGCTTATACTGATAGATGCTATCTGATATGATCTAAAGAATCAGAATGGCTGCTGTTTGTTGCTTGTCATGTCTTGTTAAGCCTTTACGGTTTACCTTTATCTTGCATTCTAAAACAACAGAATGATTTCAATAGATGGAAACAGCTTATGCTTCATTGCTTCTTAATAAATTGTACTTTCATATCATCAACATCTGATTGCCATGAATACAAGAGGCTCATGATGGTATTTTACATTTACTTCCACAAACAGTCCGGTCTATGCATATGCTAAGAATCATCTTGAACCAATTCAAGTTGTTACTATAGTGGTTTGTTTGTTATGAGGTAATAATCAAGGGAAAGATATTGTATTTTTGGTCTAATATGACGTGCAATATCTCGCCCTAGGAAATGCAACTCCACTTGCAAATATGGGCCTTTTGCTTTAATAGTGATGAGGCTTTGTTATTTTCTCCTCTAAAGAAAGCTCCAGATTAGTTCCAATAAATCCGGATAAGTTCCAATAAGTTCATAAACTTCTATCTAAGCATAATTCACCACTAGAATAAGTTTTAATAAGTTAAGATAATTTCTAATAAGTTTAGATGATTGAATTACAGGAGATAAGAACGAAGTCTGAGTGGTAAGAGAAAAATAAGAGGGGAAAACACAGGTTGTAGATGCATTACCTTGGATATCCATGTGGGACATTTCATATTGAATTACACACAAAATTCTTAACCAATCCGTTAAGTTATTACCTCATACCAAACGGGTCGATCATATCTTGCTTCTAATTTCTTAATAAAAATATGGTTAACTGCATTATATTATGATGTCAAGAATTTAAGTGCAGTGATATGAGGTTATCACTTGCGTTACCCCCCTTTTAAAGATGGGAGATCTTTTTACATAGGATTAATTGATGCCAGGGGTCCCAACTATGACCACACATTTTTAAAGGGTCCCAACTATTAATTATCTAGTGGAGGTCTCAGTTTTGATGGATAATTTTTTTTATTGAAAGGGGAATAATTTGTCATTTAAACTCATAACGTAGTGTTTGTGTTTTTCCCAATTGTTGTATGATTTGTGCCCATCTTTGAGATGGATGTCTCAGTTTTTCAGTGATATTTGCCTGAGTTCATTCAAGTCCTACAAAATATTTCACACTATCAAGCTAATTTAAGTATTACATGATGTTTTGCCAGTACAGAGTGGCTTCGAACTGACCCTCGGAGGACTGCTGTAGGTGTAGATTTCGATCTTGAGGCACTTATGTGGTGCATGGGAAACAATGTCGACAAAGTTGGCAATGACAGCAGTTCCAGGATATCTCTTTTTCATGGAAATGTGTTGCAGCCTTTTGAGGCTAGACTTGTCAAATTGAATCCTGAGGATCTCATTCAGAAAGTAACTATCCAAGAGAGTAATGATGTCACATTAAAAATTCCAGCAGAAAACTCACTGAACTCAGCAGCTTCAGTTAGTGGTGGAAGTTTGAAGAAGGATATCTCGCTGTCTGCAAGGGATATTGTGTGTGCTTTTAATTATAGTTGTTGCTGCCTGCATAAGCGGAAAGAGCTTGTTGCATACTTCAAGCATGCCCTTGATGCTTTGTCCAAGAAGGGTGGTATATTTGTCATGGATTTATATGGTGGTACTTCATCTGAGCATGAATTGAAACTCCAGAGGAAGTTTCCCAACTTCAAGGTATGTTTAACAGAATATATGCTGGAAGCTGGATATAAACTTTGCGATTTGAATTTTAACCCTAGAATGCTCTTAAATTGAAATGGAGGAAATTGTGATACTGTGTTATTTGTTTATTTGGATAAACATATTCTCATACGAGATTTTAAGCTCCTTTCAGATCAACTGAACCTTTCTACTTTAGACAGATTTTAGAGAGGTGAATGATGGTTCTTGGTCCTTCAATATCTCTTCAATAACTAACCATAAGGAGGAAGTGCAGCTCTTCCTCAAGCACTATTTTGAGTATTTTCCAGTACCCATTAGAATAGGACTTTACTGGCTTATTTTGAAGACAGTTAATCTGGTCATATATTTTCATTTCACCGATCATGCTTGGTTAGACCACCACAACAACAACAATATATGGCAAAGCTTTCATCCTAAAAGATGGTTGGCTGCACGGAAAATATCTTTCGTGGTCGTACACAAAGACACCTTCCTCAATTTACTTAATCTATTGCTATATGCTCCTGTAAAGCCAGTTTCTTCACATAAGTTTTAAATCCCTCCACCCAAGTCATCTTTTGTTTCCCTCGGCTTCTAAAATCCCCGTAATCCCAACTCGCTACATTCCTTACCAGTGCGTTCTTTTGTCGATGTCGCACATGCTCGGCTTCTAAAAGCCCCGTAATCCCAACTGGCTACATTCCTTACCAGTGCGTTCTTTTGTCGATGAACATGCTCAAACCAACATAACCAATTCTCCATTATCTTATCCTCAATATTTTAACTCCAACAGCCTCCAAATTTCTAGTGTTTGTCAGGCCATTGCAATTTTATTCTCGGAGGTTGGTTATCTTATCTGTGATACCTAGAAAAGACCCAAAGATTCTGAATAGCAGTTGTTTGCAAACTAGTGGCAGCTGGCGCTGTATAAAATCGTCATATTTAATCCAGGGAAGATGCAAAGGTGAGCTTTTTTATTGGTACAAATGGAATCTTATACTTTGATCCATGAATACTGTAATAAGAAATGTCATTATAGCTCGTGAAGCCAAGTCCTAAAATATATGAAACAGTCCATTGGTGAAATAATTGTCTACAGTCAAGCTTGATTTTGCTTCTTTATTAGGGAGTGTAAACGCTGTGTGATGTTAGACTATGCAGAAAAGATATTGTAGGGCATTCCTTTGCTTTAGATGGTTATTAGAAGTTACAAGTTAGAACTTAGATGGATGCATAATTCTTTTGACACCAATTGACTCTAGTATAGATGGCTCAATTGCATCTTTGATGACTCAAAATCCCCTTATGTTTTCTACTTATCCTTGTTAGCTGCTTAATTTTTTTTCTATAGCCATTATTTTGAGAACTTTTGTACAGCAGTTGGACTAATTTAGCCTCTTATAGCAACTGTGTAAGCCACATAAGAAATTTTATAGTGCTTACTTTTATATCTTGTATAGTATACGTGGGAGCAAGCAGAATTTGATGTCATTCAGCGGAAGACCAGAATCAGTCTCCATTATCAACTTTACAAACCGCAGAAGAAAATCCGCAATGCCTTTTCTTATAGCTGGAGGCTGTAAGTCAATTTCTCCCTCATCAATTAACACTTCATAAATAATTGATGGCTGTAAAAAGCTTGATACTAGTATACTTTATATTATCATTTCTAGGTGGTCATTGCCTGAGATAAGGGATTGTTTGGAAGAAGCTGGTTTCGGAGCTATTCATTTTTGGATAAGAGAAATGCCTGACACTGAGAGAAACCGAAGCACTCGTGGATTTGGCACCTCACGAGATGATAAATATGAAGAGGTCTCAAGTTTTCAGCAACAGGATGCGTGGAATGCATATGTTGTAGCTGTGGCTTAACTATTTTCTTCCATTTCACACAGCAAGTTGCTAAAGGCTACAATGCGAAAGATTATGTTCATTAGGGCTACTGGTATGCTTTCTTTGGCCGATCAGCTGTGGTTTTTCGAGTTGTTTTTGTTTGCTTTATGAATTTGAGTCTCGAGAATTCAGTCTACAAATGAAATTATGGCGTCTAGGCTTGCTAGAAACGAGATGAATAATGGTTCCTCTGTACACAAGAAAATGTTGCGCGTGGTAATTATTTTATGCAGAAAGCTAAACGGAAAACATGTTCACTAGTGAACAAGCGATAGATATTGATCTGAATCAAGTAGATTTACTATATTGTCTCCCTTTCACATGTTCACGAGTGAATTGTTTTCTCCTCACTCTTTTTTCGTTGTTCAGAGGACACTGAAGTAGCATTGGTCTTTTTGTTTCCTGACCTAGACTTAGGGAGTTTAATGGTTATTGATGGATTTCTTCCAGAAAAAAGATTTGTATGCCTAGAGGTTCATTTGTCTCAATTTGTTTCTTCTAGAAAAAAATTCAGTCTCCAGTCTCCAGCACCATATCCGTTATCAGGGACTCAGGGTTGCTAAAATTTGCTCAACTGGAACAAAACTCAAAATTTGATCCGTGTTCGAATAGTGGATCACCATCCATATCATCCTTGTGGTTTTTGTAATTCCTTACTGTACACTTATGTGGTCTTTGTGTACCTAGAATAACCTTATATGTAAATGAAACTGCTGTAACCTTTCTTAGTGAAGAAATGATAAAATTATTAGTTTTTTCGGTACGAAATAAGATCAGTAGTAAGTTTATACTTGTGATATTGATATGGAAGTATATGTTATGTTAACCATGGTGTCCTTGAGTAATGAATTCTTCTTCGATTGATTTTATTAAGAATTATTGATTTTGCATTGATTTTGCATTGATTTATATACTTCCTCTGTTGTAAAATAAAAGAAACTTTTCTCCTAAAAAGCTCTCACATAGAAAAGAGAAACGTTTCATTTAGTTTAGGTGGAAGTATATATATATTTTTAACACTAAAAATTGTTTAAATATGGGCATTACCAACAATCTACATCATGCCTATCATAAATAGAGTGCATTCATCATACACCCTGGTGTACCATGTGCATAGTACACCCAAAGCTATTTTTTGCCCATTTGCTCATCTGGGACTTCCAAATGAGCATAGTGAGAGCTCCAATTGAGCAAATGAGCAAAAAAATTGCCTTGGGTGTACCATGTTCACGGTACACCTGGGTGTATGATAAAGATTGTATCATAAATATGCTAATGGATGTGTCAATAAGAAAGATTATAAAGTAGTTATATTTTAAATTGTAGGTTTATTTTTGCCCTTTAGGTAGACGAAAGTCAAACAGGGGAAAGTTTCATGAGAAGTGATCTCCAGTATTGTTAACTTCATTCACCAATTCTTAGTTTCTTACCTAGCTGTGGTAAGGCATTTCCCTTCGTTCCACACTCACCATACATGTTCGACTCTTCACGTCCCCCATCCTTTAAGCTCCTATAATATATACTAATTTAATAAAATGCTCTAGCTTAATACTAATAAATTAACGATAAAAAGTTGTACTTTATTTTATTTTTGGCATGGAGAAAGACCCTACTGAACCAATATGTTTTTGTAGGTCAATCAGTTTACTTTAGCATTTAAGATGTTTTCAAAGTAGGGGAATCCAAATGAACCACTAAGGCATTGTTTGGTTGAGCTTTTTTTGGGCTTGGAAACGGATTCAGTAATGTGAATCCATTACTCTTTGTTTGGTTTGGGTAGTGGATTAACCATTACCCTTACTTGATGGTAACCCAAACCCCCAAGATGTTACCCCTCCAAATTAGAGGAGTAACAAAATCCTTTTCATTCCCTTACAAGTGATTCATTTCTATTGTTGAACCAAACACCCAATAAAAGTAACAATTATTGTTAACATTCCTCCCCTCTACTTGATTCCATTCCCTTTCTATTCCTCTATTTGAACCAAACGCCCCCTAAGAGGTTTCGATCCCATATGTTTTTTTTTTGGTCATTAGCATCATGTGCTGATTTCCACTAGGCCAAGTACTAAATAGTGTCAAAAGAGTTGTAATTGCATGCAACCGGAATAATCTATGGCTTTTCTATAAAATTACTTCCATAGAGAGAAGTTACAACTTACACATACTCAAAACGTAGAAGTCAAGAAATGGGATTTCTTTATATTTACCATTACTTTTTTTAGAAGCATGAAGTAATGGAATCAATAAGTTGAAAAAGCAGTTGAGAGACATGAACATGCAAATACAACCTTAAGCAAGTTGAGGAAGGTAAATTGGTAGAATTAGAGCTTTCTTAGGCTTTCTCACTATATATTATTCCATTCCCCACATGCATGCATGTATTCCATCTTCTAAGGAAAGAACGAACCACCGCATTTATGCTCTGGCCTCTGAGCTTTATCATCACAAAAAGCCTCCCCATTTTAGGAAGGTTTTCCACAAGCTTTGGACGTATATAGAAGTATAATATCTTTGGTGAAGCATGTAACATGTTGCATGTGTTTTGCCATTTCAAGCTTTACCAGCATGTTATGTTCCTTCTCTATCACCTTCCAATTATAAAATTTTGGGGATTCAATTGTCATATGATATACTACCTCCGTTTCAAATAATTTACACACTTCACTTTGGGGTAGAACTAAGGAGAAAGTGCAAAAGTATGAGAGATAAACTAAAAAGGTGGAGAGAGAAACTGAAAGGTGAGAGAGAGAAACTAAAAAGTGGGTTAAAATATTAAAAAGTGGATGACATGGGTGGAAAAAGAGGAGAAAGTAGATGTGACATGTTACCAAAAATAGAAAAAACAACAATGTGTAGATTAAAAAGAAACAAACTTAAAAGAAAAGTGTGTAGATTAAAAAGAAACGGAGGTAGTAGGTTATATGAAGTAATGAACTCAGAAATAGTCATGTTAATTTTTGATCATTTTTATTTTGAAATCTGACAATAGAAAACTAGAATTGATTTGTTTCTCTATATTTCTCTATCAGTGTTTTAAAAAGGAAAAAAACACTAATAAACTAGCCAAATTTTGAGTAGTTTCCATATTGTTTTTGTAGTGGTTTGTTTTATAAGGAAATTAAAATAAAAAATTTGATGATGTATAAGCCCTAAATTAATGATTATAATTAAATATTTTAATATTTTTCCCATTATTGATCCCATCAACCAAAGTCCAAAGATGTGAGATATTACCAGTCAAAAAAAAGATGTGAGATATTATGATTTATGAGGGGGTCTTTAAAGTGGGCTGAAACTAATCACTATATCACTTAAACAGCCATCAGCAAATGGTCTGAATTCAGCGTGAAAGGCAGCGTGCTCCACACTTGACCAGAAATTTGACTGGGAATAATTTATAATTATATATGTGACTTAATTTAATCATCTTCTTTAATCATACTCCTCCTACACAAGTTGACAAGGAATTTATTGATTTTTATAAATTTAGGTCATTATTAATTCGGAGTGGCATTGGACATGCATGCAGTCATGCACCATCTTTATACTGCTGCAAGATTATGCATACCAGCATAAATCATCATTAGAATTGCTTATTTTCTTTTTGGTTGAAGGGCTGCTCGAGTGCTCACTATACCGATGTATTACCAGAGGTTTTCGAGGCTTCACTCGAGAGAGTTAAGAGATCCCAACTTGTCAAGGGTGAGAATAATCGATCCTAAGATAACTTGGAAGCGGGAGAGATCCTACGATTCTAAGATCACTCCCGAAAAAAATATTTCCTCTTAAACAGAGAGGAATAACGAGTAGTGATTGATTACCCAAAACTTGGGATTCAATTGCATTAATAAAATACTGGTGTAAATGCAATTGTATCCCATGTTTGGATAATACAAATGCCCAAAAAGTGTACCATCCCCCCACTCTCAAAGTGTCTGCCTGCAAACCCAAGCTGGGTTAACCTGCGAGAGGTTCCGGTTTGGCAGGGCCCTTCATCTTACCATGGGGTCCCCAATGGGGGCCCTAAAAAATATTTATCTCAATATACGTTCTCATAACACATGAGAAAACATCTTACGTGAAAAATGAGAAGGACTTAGAGTCACAACACATCTTCATTAGAGTCACAACACAACCACTCGTTCCCACCAAAAAATATTATTTATTTATTTTTTAAAAAAGTTGGAGTCAGAACACCTCTTAATCAGAGTTACATTAAGGTTGGAGTCACATCACATCTTCATTCGAGTCACAAAAGTTTTCACTAAGAGTCGCAACAATTTTCTTTTTTAAGGTTGGAGTTATATCACTTGTTCATTAGAGTTACAACTTTTCCTATTTCTCATGCAAAAATGCATTCTCGTATGAACTTTTCTCTCTATATATACGCGGAGTATGAAAATAGTACTATAATAACTTGAGTTCAGGTATGACTGTACAAGCGATAAGTTGAAACCAGTTAAAACTTGCATAGTGAGTAAGTGTGTAGGCTAGTTCGTACATGGAATCGTACGTCTTTATTTAATTTATAGCATATAATCCAATAAATACTACTCCCTCCGTCCCATAATATAGTGCATATTTCATTTTTGGTGGGTCAAACTTTAAATTCTTTGACCAAATATTCTGATTAATATATACAAAAAAACATACTCATGTAGGATCTTGTTAGATTCGCCTCAATGTGTACTTTCATAATATCAACTTTTTATATTTTATATTAATACGGAATTGAAGATATTAAAGGTCAAAAGGTACGTCTTGAAGACCGTGTAAAAAAGAAACAAGCACTATATTATGGGACGGAGGGAGTACTAATCTTTAACTCATACGAACTTTATATTAAAGCATATAGCCATACAAATATCTAATATTAGTCATACATACGTACGTACATATTCTTTATTTGATCTCACATAATACTCTATTCAATCACTATAATCCTAGATACGTACTATCATGCATGTACAAACCTGATCCATTGAGCTTCACTAGGAATCCCCCCATTGACAAGAAAGAGCATGTAATACCCAGAAGGTGCAACATTAGATGAAGGTGGTGCTTTCACCAATGCATTAACCCACCCACCATCATCTTCCACAATTTTTGTACTTCTTAGCTTCAATAACCTTTGGTTCATTGCGATTGAATGTGTGGTAAATGGAGGCGCATACGCGTTAAATTCCACCTTCTCGTCGAGCTTGCTTCCTACCCAAAACCTCACTTGAAAGTCCTCACCATACCTTATATTAACCGAATCCTTACCATTATTATTACTCTCTATCGAATTCGTACGTGTTCTTTCGTGGTGGAAACCATGTCTGTTATGGTGACTACTATTCTCTTTCGAATTTTTACTAGGCCTGCTTATGTGGTGCACTCCAATAGTACTACTACTCTTTTTGGAACTCTTACTAGGCGTGCTTATATGGTGCGCTCCAATAATAGTACTTTTCTTTTTGGGATTCTTACTAGTACTTTTTGTATGGTGAACTTCATTGTGGTTATTAATCTCCATAAAATTGTTGCCAGACCTTTTTCTATGATGGGTTCCATTATTGCTATTTTCTATGGAAACGTTACTAGGCCGTATATGGTGAAATCTGTGGTCAGTATACTGTGGAGCAAAAGCTTGTAACTTCAACTCTGTAGGGTATCTTACATTATGGTACACATACCTTTCATTAGGGTTACCTCCCCCAACAAGAACCCTTCCATCAGGTAATAGTATGGCTGATGAATGGTACATCCGAGCTACATTTGTTGCCTTGAGAACATAAAATCTTTTTCCTACTGGTTTCTTAGGCTTGTACAACAAAGGGCGGTGTGCAGGGGTGGCTGCATTGTTCCACCCGCCAGCCCCTTGTTGCGCGCCATTGATCAGTAGGATAACTCCTGTAGGGAGGATCACCATGTCTAATAGAAGCCGAGGGTGTGGCATTTCCTCCATGTTCCACTTGTTTTTTTCCCCTGTAATTTCCATTCTTCCACAACTATTTAGGCCTTCCAAGTACTGACCTTCGCGAGCTGCAGTATAGGCTCCCTCCGCAGCTCCTCCACACACCATGACTTCAACCTTTTGGAACCCATCTTTGTGGTCTAGTGGTAGGATGACCGAGGATCCAGAGCTAGGGTAGCTCCTGGACCCTTTACCTGGCATCCGCGGATAGGTCTTAATCACCTGATCAAGCCTGTAGTTGAACAGGATTGAGTCTCGATTTGCAAAGATGAAAAGATGACCATCTGATGAAAGGTGAAGGAAAGGATATAGATTGTTTCCTCCTTCAGATTTATTATAAGTATTTTGCAAAAATGGAAGAGCATAAGAACGTCTTTGGGATGATTTTCTAGGGACAAATTCATAGGAGAAAACTTTTTTTCCTCCAACAACTATAACTCTTTCTTTTTCACCTGGAAGCAATTGATTGGAAGCATACCATCTGTTCTTAGCAAGCCTATCCTTGGATAGTCTCCAATCACAATTATCATCATCACAAGGCTCAAAATATCGGATTTTTCGATACCCGTTTGCATACCCACCCGTTTGAAGGAGAGTCCCATTACTTAGAAACGAGCCTGAGGAGCAAAATGGGTCAGACTCTATTCTCAATGGCCTTAAGGTGTTGCTAGTTATGTGGTACTCCACTGAGTGAGCATAGCATGAGGAGTCCCTAACATCGGAAGCATGGTTCGGGTAGCATTCTCCACCGTGTGCTCGCCGTGTAAGGCGGTACGCCGAGGGTCCGGTGCCGGTTTGATCAAAGATTAGGACGGTGTTCATATGGGTTAATGCCATGTGCATGGCTACCACTCCTATGTTATCCCTAAGAAGTTGCCATTCGCCTTCTTTTCCTATTAGCTTATTGGTAGTTTTCAAGCCAATAGAAGGGTGATTTAAGAGGGAAAATGTAGTGAGAAATGCTAGGATTATAGGAAAAAAGTTGGCCTTTTGTTCCATGAGAGAGTGAAAGAGTGAAAGAGATTTGAGTGTTTGTGAAGTAATAGTGTGAATAATTAAGAAGTGAAGTTCATTCTTAGTAGTTTTTTTATACTTGGTAAACTATGGCTATTTAGTAGGGAGTCATGCAATTAATAAAAAGAGTTTTATGGGTTGCAGTCTTTCTATGGAGAAGTAGTATCTGCTGAATCTTTGCAATGCAAAACACATGCTCATGTGTTTAATCCTAAAAGATCGCAGTGCACTAACTTATGTATGTAAAAAACTTATATGGACTCGGTCCACACTAAATTAGTGTGGACCTAATGCTAATTCATGTGATTTATGAAAAAAAAAGAATCACTATATAAAAAAAATATAAAAGATAAATAGATATAAATTATGAAGTTTGACTCTATGGAAAAAAAAGGTTACTATGTCACAAAGTGAAAATTTCATCATGATAAACTAATGTGAGAAAGAGTTATTATATTAAAAAAAAACAGTCACTATGGTAGATAGTAACTGTATAGTGTAACTTAAAATTTGAAAAGATTACTATATGGAACTAAAAGATCACTATGTTAAATAATTATTGTGGACCAGGTCCACGCAAGACTAACTCCTTATGTATTATGTATGCAAAGTTTGATTTATTAAATAATGGGGAAATTAACGTATTTATCGCATATGTAAACTGTGGAGACATGGAGTAGTAGGTAGCATATTTGTAATGACTAGATTTATTTTTAATAAAATTGTTTCAAATATTTTAATTTTGTCCTCATAGTAAGGATCTTAGGTGAGAAATCAGTTATACATTTCTTATTATTCACGTGGAGATAATGTCTGTCATTTGGGGTTATAAGGATATGTATGCAATGACTTGGAAGAGTGTTCATCAATCAAAGTGTGCATCGATCAAATAAAGAAGAGATGAAGCAAAGAAAAGTGAATGCATAGGTCAACACGTTCTGTGTTGTCCATGGCACTGTGTTTAGGAACTCGTCCTTGTCTAGACTAGAGCACATTTGTGTCGAGATGTTTATTCGAAGGCAAGAATATATTGGTTGGCTATTGATTTGTTTACAACAGTTGTAAATCCTATGCGATACAACTAAATCCTTCTCAACCAATCAAACTATTTTGAAAGTTATGTTTATTTTTCATAATTATTAAAACCCCCTATTTTTTGGGGCTGTGAGAGGGTTGTATTTTCACGTGGCGCAACAGCTGCACCATAAAATTCCCACAGCTCAATACTCCCTCCGTTCCATAAAGCTCTTCCCACTTTCTGTTTAAGAGTGTTCCATAAAGTTCTTCCCATTTCTACTCTGACTTATTCTATTATTGGCAAACAAATATATTATTCATTATTTATTCTATTACCTATTTGCCCCACTATATGGACCCGCTACTTTTACATTCTCTCACAACCACATTCTCTCTCCTATCAAAAAACAATAAATTATCAACTTGTACACTCTCTCTCCTATGTGAAAAATAATAAATGACCACTTGCATACTCTCTCTCCTCTTTTTCTTGGTTTTTGGTAGAGCTGGCAAAATATTACCCAACCCGCCAACCCGACATGAACACAACCCATTAATAATGGGTTGGGTCGAAATTTTCAACCCGTTTAATTAAATGGGTCGACGTGACCCAACCCGTTTAATTAAATGGGTTGGGTCAGGTTGAAAATCTCGACCTGATTTTATCCCGTTTAACCCATTTATGGAAACAATTTAAAAATCCTAACTAATTTCACAGCTAAAAAAAATTGGGCTAACCCATATAGAAAGTTACAAAGTAAAAATTCTAACTCATTACAATTAATGTTGAACAATTGATTATGGAGTTGTAATGGTGTTGATTTTGAATAACAGTTGGGTTGATTTTGAACAATATCTAGCATATGGTTATGTAATAGCTTAATGCTAAGTTGTTGCCTACTGTTGCTTTGTAACATACTTTTTGTTGTTTTATTTTTTTTTTTCGGAAAAAACACGAAAAAAGTTTAAATGGGTCGACCTGAAGGTTGACCCGTTTATCATAAGGTTGGGTTGGGTTGTAATTCCCAACCCGTTTAAGTTAACAGGTCGGGTTGGGTCAAGGGATTCTCAACCCGCTAACCTGCCAATCCAACCTGATCTTGACCCAACCCGACCCATTGCCAGCCCTAATTTTTGGAGTTACAATAAATGAGTAAAATTTTATGGAACGAAGGTAGTATGACACGAATTAACGGGATGAATTGGGCCAGACCAATCGAGTGCCAAAATTTAGATAAACTTGTGTTATTTGATTTTTTTTGTCTAACTCATAAATATTGAGTTTTTTTTGAAAAACTTCATATAAAATCAATCACTTAAATTTAATAATAAAAAGATACTAATTTAATTTTACCTCCACAATAAATTTTGAATCCTCCACTAGCGTCAATTCACAAAGGAATTTGAACTCATCCCCACATTTTTTATAAACTAGAAAAGATAATTGGCCCAAGGATTAACCCCTGTTAGGTTAGTAGGTACACCAGCTCAAAGAGAATTCCCCAACTTATTGGCAATGTTCGTGAAGCATTTTAGATACTTTAAATGATAAGGTGCTAGAATATTTTAGGTGTTAAAATAATTAGTAGTGTTTGAGAAGCACCTTTCTAAAATTTTGATAACAACTAATTTTGCCAAAATAATTTATCAATTTTGAGAAGCACCTTTCTAAAATTTTGATAACAACTAATTTTGCCAAAAATAATTTATCTACCTTATAGTTTCATCTACCATAGCTCCTTATAGTTTAGTATCTTATCAGTTTCAACTAACTTATCAGTTTCATCTCCTTTTTAACTAATATTGCCAAACAGACCCATTATTAAAATGAGGATTCAAATACTCACTTAACCCTAAAATTCGGGATGATATTCTACTAAGGGTCTGTTCTCCCCAGCTTATTTTCAGTTCAGTTCCTAAATTATTATCATTACTTTTAATTAGTTATAATTTAATTCAGTTCAGTTCAATTATTTTATGTCGAAGAGAACAGACTCTAAGTTACCACATCTCCTTCCAAGTCTCCAATTCGTCCAAAGGCAAATCCATGATTCCTTTTCTTTTTTTGTAAAAAAAAGAAAAAAAAGATAAGTTTTCATCCGGGTGTTTTTCCTTTTTCATTCAATCCTTTTTTAAAGTCAAGGCCTTTTCTTTTCAAGATAACTCATAATCCTTCAGTAAATGAACTACTTAATCAAGAAGTATTTATATATATATCTCTCTCCTCAAATCATAGTCCTGTTTTATAGATACAAATTTACAAACCCACTCAAATTTCTCCCACATTTCCCATCTTCCCTCTTTCTCTCTCCTCCCCAGCAGCCTCCAATTTCCCCACAAATCTCAAAGCTTCACCATTTTTACTCCATTAAAGCTCACCATTTTTGCTCTAAATCTGTATGTAACTTTCACTTTTCTCTTTTTTTTTTTCTATTCTCATGTTTATTTATTGCTACATTAATTTAGTTTTAGTATAAATGTCTGCTTCTCATTGAAAAGCTTGAATCTTTCTGCTTGATTTTATTTCCCCATTAGCTTAAGTTCTGTAGCAAACTTTTTACTTAATTTTTTTTTTTAAATTTAATTTTTAGGGTTAGTTGAATGGTAGAAAGTGAAGATGAAGGGTATGTTTCAAAACCCATATGGGAGATCTATTATAATGATTCACCAAAAACTGTAGCACATAAATTTCTTAGGTCTAACACTTTTTCATATCCAATGAAAAATTCGGTTAGACCAGTATTTAGTTTGTTGTTACTGATTGTTGTTGCTGCAACTTTTGGTAGCCGGGTTGCAATTAAAAATGGGTTTGGATCCGTTTATGGGGAGGTGGATTACTCAGGAGATAATATCCCATCTTTGGATTTACCTGTTTTTAACTCCACATTACTTAAATTGGCTGAAATTGATGTGGGTGCACCTAAATTAAGGAAGGAAATTGAGCAATTGATGGAGGGTAACTTTGGAAATGTTGCCAGCCTTCGGACGTTCGCCACTTGGCGGAGGTTCTTTAATAGTGGTGATATTCGGGCTAGAACGTCGAGGGGGATGCCGGTGAATCTCCGGACACCGGAGTTTTCTAAGGTTTGGTTGAAGTTTAGGAGGTGTTTGGGTGATTGGTCAAGTAAGAAGAGGTTTCAACCTGATATAATGGAGGAATTAGTTGAGCTTGTGAAAGTTCCTATTGATGAGTATAATGGGTTAGATTTTGTGGGTTTGAATAAGAAATATTCTTCTTGTGCTGTGGTTGGGAATAGTGGGATTTTGTTGAGTAAAGAGTATGGAGAATTGATTGATAGCCATGAAGCTGTGATTCGATTGAACAATGCTAGAATTGAAACATATCAAAAGAATGTGGGTTCAAAAACAAGTATCTCGTTTGTAAATAGTAACATTTTGCATCTTTGTGCAAGAAGGGACAATTGTTTTTGCCATCCATATGGGATTAATACCCCTATTGTGATGTACATGTGCCAACCCGCACAATTTTTAGACTATATAGTTTGCAACTCGTCCCATAAGTCACCCTTGATTGTCACCGACCCTCGGTTTGATATGTTATGTGCTCGAATCGTGAAGTATTACTCATTGAAACGGTTTGCAGATAGTCCGAACAAGACTCTAGAGCTATGGAACTCGGCTCATGGAGGCTCTATGTTCCATTACTCTTCGGGTATGCAAGCTGTGATGCTAGCATTGGGAGTATGTGATAGAGTTAGCCTTTTTGGGTTCGGGAAATCAACCAATGCTAAGCATCACTACCATACTAATCAAAAGGCGGAGCTCAGCTTACACGATTACCCTGCCGAGTATGATTTTTATCGCGATTTGGTGGAGAGGCCTCATGCAGTACCATTTGTCCCCAGCAAGTTCAAGTTCCCTCCTGTGGTAATTCATCGTTGATATGCTAAACATTTTGTGGGTCTTATTGATTGTAGTCTTTTTTTTTTGTTTTTTGTTTTAATTAAATCTCATACCCGAAATATTTAGAAACAAAACGAAGTTGGCAAAGTCGGCTTGATTGATACTTAAACCCTAACAGAAGTTTATTGGGGTAATACTTTGTAACGTTGATCTAGAATTGAACTATTGATTCCACGCTTCTTTGGAAGTGTCCAAAGTGTATGTAGCTTAATATTTGAACAGTTGGAGGGAAAAAGGAAAGAAGAAGAACCGACTTTTTGCAAATCTCAAATGTTTGCCTTTTGTTGCTCTTGTGATTCACATTATTGCATTCTCTCCTTTTTTTAGTAAGAATTGCATTCATATCTTAGGAAGTTGTACTTTTTACACTTACTTTCTCTCAAGTCTCAAGTATTGATGCAAGTTATAAGAAGAAAGGTATATATAGGTATTTAAGTTTTAGATGGGACACTAATACTGTCGTCTAAGTTCTAACGCATTTGTGTGGCTCGGCTCCTCTTCCTTAAAACCATATTTAAAAGATTTACACGGTTCACTTTGGAGAAGAATTAGAGAGATATGCCAAAAGTATGAGAAAGTCTAAAAGTGTCCAAAAGTCCCGTCATTTTAGATAGTTGGCCATTCTCCGTCGAGAATACTCTCCCTCTATCGGTAGGTGAATATATATATATATATATATATATATATATATATATGTATATATATATATATATATATATATATATATATATATATATATATATATATATATATTCAAAATGATATAGTGAGTTTGATTCTATATTTTCTCATTTTACCATTAACAATATTTATGATTAAGAAATTAAATTGATATGGAGTAACAAAGCTCCCAAAATTTGAATAGTGAAAAATAGTGCTATCTAGCTTTAATCCTTAAAAATGGCCATCAAATAAATCAACTTAACATAACCTAGGAGAAGTGCTCTAAAATGTACAAATAACTATAAAGACCGAAAATAATATAAACGTTAGTACATTTGCTAATTTATTATTAAGTAAAATTCAACTTTTGACAAATTCCATTGCTTTTGAACTTCACCTAGTTCTTGTCCCGGGTCATACGCCTCGGATTATTTACCGGTGTGCATTTGAAGTCTTCAAAAATACAAATATTTGTCTTTAAATGATTTTTCCCCCCACAAAGACCAACATGAGCATTGTAGTGTAGTTGGTTAGTGCATTACCATATCAAATGAGAGGTCATGGGTTCGAGTCTTAAAACACACATTTTAATTGTTTAATGTCTCACTTGATTGTGTGGGAGAGGGAATAGTACATGTGGCAGCATGACATTTGTTTGTCTTGGGTTTTATATATATACTTCCTCCGTTCTATTTTAAATGAAACGTTTGCTTTTTCACACAACCCAACGCGCTTCTTTAATCATTAATATCTTTAGTTGTGCACACGTAAAAAATATAAAAAAGTTATAATTTGATAGTATGCATCGAGACGATTCTAACAAGATCCCACTTGACTATGTTTTTCTTTATATAATGACGATAAATTGGAGTCAAAGTTGATCAATGAATAGTGTCATTTCACCCAATGTTTCATTTAAAACAGAACAAAGGAAGTATATAGATTCTTTTTTTACAATATTTGTGTGTCATTTCTTATCGATTAAGATGTTTAGAATTAATTAGAAGCCAATGAGCCGTAGGCCTAGGTAACAAAAACATCAAATAAAACATCATAATACAAAATAGTTTGATCCCCTCGTACAATGACACTAATAGTGTCGTATTCTTTTTAGGATCAAGTGACATGATTCTCACACATGAGGAAATGTTGGGTACAGTCCAAAAAATTATAGGTTGTCACACCTTGACAAGTATTTTAGTTATTTATTTATGATGTACAATAAAAATTCCTGGTAAGCATAATCAGAAAGCATTAAAAAAAAAAAGCACACAGTTGAGGACCTTTGGCAATGACCAAAAATTCAAAACTCCCTTCTCATTCAAGTCATTATCAAACTTTCTTATTAATACCGATTTCATATTTGAACACCTTCGCTTGCAATTTCAGGTTTTGACTATTTTACACGTCATTTTCAGTTGTATAAGCAAAGGTAGTTGCTTTCATCTTCAAAAGGCTCAACTGAAATCCTTTAATAATTTAAACCTAAAAGACAATATTAGGCTTGTTAGTGTTGGGCTTATATTAGCTGGCAAACACAATTGTTTTGGTATCGCGGAGTTATGTAACAGCGTTGCTTAAGAAGACAAAGTTCAAAATAGGTTATATAACGGGCGTTACATAACAAAATGACCACCTTTTTTCCCATGATTCTATTTCTATATAGTGTTCTCATGAATGTTCAATTTCTAACTTCGGTTCCATGGACCAACATAGCTTGTTGTGTTATGCTTATTGGTTTTGAATTGTGTTATGCTTATTGGTTTTGAATTTTGATTGTAGTGGTTAGCGTCGATTATTTAGCTCGTAGTTTATTAAAGATAATATTAAGACAAGAAGAAAAGAGTGCAATAATCGTGTGAGATCGGTTTGCATATGGATGTTGAGGGGTTTTGATGCAAATCAAATGGAGAAGCAATGAATAGGAGCCAAAGGCGGACTTGGAACACTTAATTAATATAAGTATAAAACTATTATTCTTTAACTCCAACCATCGTCTTAAGGTCGATTGTTGGAGCCCAAGAATAGTTTTATATTCTATCATTAAAATCTACAACAGTAAGTAAATCCAAAAAATTCGAAGTAACATGAAATTGAAGATTATGCAAAATAGAAGGATCAAGATTGTGAAATAAAAGAAAACAACATACAAGAACTTTTGAACATTATAAGTAAAGCAAGGTACTACTCGAGTTAAATTTCCAACGAAAGATCACCAAAATGATTTTGAGTTTTCTACTATGTACAAGAACTTACAAAAGAAAACATATTTCTATGCTTTAACAACAAAAACATAGTTACTAACCATCTACAAGCAAAAAACTATCCACCCAGCCATCGCTTCCGCCACGAAAAAGAAAAGGAAAAACCTACAGCTAAAAAGTTGAAGTCAGCCATCTTCATTCTGCCACATCCATAACTACATCTTTCTCTATGTACTTCACTGCCACCAAGAAGCTTATCTTAACCTGTGTCCACCATTTCACAGAAAGAATACACATTAGTCGTGCACGATAACGACACGAATTGTGGATTTTGATTTGAGGTGTTATTTAGTTATACCTGGTTTGGATCATAAACAGCGTAATCGTTGAAATCAAGGATGCTTTCTTTTGGTTCAGGTGATGCCGGGACTAGTTTCCCACAGGGCACCTTGATATCATCTTTCCAAACAAAATGCTCCGACTCATCGGTTTTCTTCCTCCCTATCCCTTTCACTCCAACCTTTCTCTCCTCCAAGGACTTTGTATCCTCAGGTGGGCTCGTAACTTCGATTATCTCATCCCCTAGAGACGCGACCGCCAGTACAAGGAAACCTTCTGGCCTGTCGATTGCTGTGTATCCGTACCTTGCAGCTTCAGCTGAGGCGTCTGAACATACGATAGCCCTCCCAAACTGTCAACAGTAAACAAAAACACAAGTATAAGCATTTTAATACAAGTATTGTATAATCCTAGATGATTGAAAGATGCAGGTACATTCGTTCTGTTTAGTAGTATATTAGTACCATGTAGCCCGCCGCAGGAAGAGAACAGATTGAGGGAAGGAAACCCTTCTGCAAGTGTCTTAACAGATTTGAACTTCGAGTTCCTGCACAAGTTTAATCAGGTATGAACAGACTTTGCCTTTAAAAAACTTCAAACATATCTCATGACCCACATAAAAGAAAAAACATGATCCTGTTGAATCTTGTTCGATATAAGTCTGTTTTTGGTCAAAATAATACATTCAAGACTGTGAAAACACTAACAACTTATATCAAATGGAGGAATTACTTGACAATGTCACATTCGAGACTGAAACGTCAAAAGAGTAATTACTAATACACAACGGAGGAATTACTTGAATTGACAAAGATTAACTACACGAATATTTTTTCAAACGATGGAACAAAACTTCCTTACCACACCATAATAGGACTTTGTTTGGCAATTTCTTTATCTCCTCATAAGACGGTCCAGCACTCAAATCAACAGCAAGGATGTTCTCCACAGAAACATCATAACTCTGAATAAATTAAATATCAAGAATCAAAACATAAAATTTCAATCAACTATGTGCTGCTACTTCTGCATTAGTACTAATAAGTATAAAGGATTATTATATACTTACAATTTCACCAACTTTGATGGGTTCATAGGTCTTCTCCAAATAGTTGATGATCATCTTATAATCATCAGATTCTTTGTCTAGAGGAGTTATTTTGCATCCGAGTTTCTTATAACGGTCTGATATCGGGTCATCCAATGTCGAGCCACTCATATCACCGATCAAATGTGAAGCCACGGTTATATCCCTAACAGTCTCAAGAGGAGAAGCTGCCTGTATATCATCAACAAAAGTCAGGCGATGGGGAAAAGAATAGGTCAGAGAATTTAACTAACCATAGGCTCATAGCACAATGAGTATTGTATACATGATCTGCGAGTTCTTGGAAGTCCTTGAAGATGAAAGGCCGAGTAGTATGCATGAGTGTAAACCATTTGGAGCTAAATTCAGACCAGAGTGCTTCAGCCTTCGGACCGCCCTGCTCCTGCGACTTCACATTCTCTATAAATTGCAGGAGAGCATCCTCACCTGAGACAAAATCACTCTCAATATGTATGAGCAAGAAATTAACTTAAAACGTTCAGAAGTTGAAAAAGGAAAAAGAAAACATGCATTACATCTTTTCAAATGCAAATCAGTAACCATTCCAACTGGTAAATCCGGCGAGTCCAGACCCATCTCCATCAAAGCATATCTGTTTGAAGAGACATATAAGTTCTTGACTGTTCAAATTAATAGAAACAGAGAACGCTCTACATAAGGAGCAGCAATCTTGAAATGGATTTCAAGTACCTATAGATCTCTTGGCTGCACAAAATCTTCATGAAATTTGCGATCATTGGATCCAATTTACAATGCATAGCTGCAGTTCCCAGTTGCCGGACACCTAACCCACCATATCGTATCTCAACTCCATCATCCTGCAGGGGTAGTAAAATAATAATCTAGTACACTTTTTACCCATAAGTGTACATAAAATGAAATAAACTTGTAATGCAACTTTATACCATATCTATCACATGAAATTTATGTGGTTTTTTCTGAAACTTCTTTTCGGTTTCCCATGGCAAAAACTCGTTTCCTGTTAACTCCTCAAAAAGCCGTGCAAACTCCTTGATCGCATCTTCTACGCTGTCCCATTCTTCCAGCCTCTCATCTGCCTTTGTATCATCACCAACTCTACCTCTCTTGTAATATAGATGCAGCTTCTTCTCAGGGACCGTGATCAGCTGAGTAACAGCAATCCTTCACCAGAAAAAGAACGAAAACAAATCAATGAATAGGATAGAACACAAAGGCAAGGTGGGAAAGAAATTTTAGTTTGATAGAGCTAAATTACTCATTTATATTGCGCCCTTGGTCGCAAAGAGAGAAACCGCAGTTGTAAAGTAACCCGTCTTTTTCCAAGATCTTTCCTCCTTGTTGCTGTAGCATTGTGTCCTTGTAGACACCTCTCTTGCCATACATTTTAAGCTGTAAAACAAATCAAAACCAACTTAGAAAAACTAACCTCAAAATAATAACAATATGGCTTTTATTTTTAGAAAGAGAGATACCTCAGCAGTGAGGGATTCAAGAGCTTCCTCACTAGGATCTTGCTTGTCCCATGGAATGCCTTTACCATAACTAGACCGATCAGAAACACAGTCGTAAGCCTCTAGGGGCTGTAACTCTTGCTTCTCGATGCTGTCAATTAACCATGCTTCTCGTACCACTGGTATGCCTCTTTCTCTGTTTAGCAAAAACATACACACATAAGTTACATAAGACATTCAACTTCCAATACTTATGCTATTATAATTCTCAAGTCAATACTAACACTGCTTCAGATACTTTTGATGAACCACCGCGCTCTCTTTCCATGGGAGAAACAACTAGACAAGTCACACCTGCAACACAAATGAGTATATACCATGGTCTATGGTTACATCAAAATCCTAATGAATTATATAAGTTACAAATGACAATATTTACCAATCGCTGTATTGGCTACTTTGCCTCCATGCTTCTCAATTTCTTTCTTCCAATATTGCTGCAACATTAGTCAATGAACATCCAACTCAAATAATCATCCTCAATAAGTTTTATCAATGAACCTAGTTTGTGAAAAGCAATTCTTTACGTACATGAGTTCGAGATAGCCGTCCTGATAAACATATAACCATGCCTGTGAAAGGCTTATCAGCTGGAGGTATCTCCTTCTGATGACGCTGACTGGGGTCTTGGTACTTCTTTAAGAACTACAATCCACCATAAAGTGAACACACTAAGTAAAGGTATCTAATATTTTCCCGAATACTTAATTCGGAATTATTTCGTTGCTTAATCAACTTCTTTCAATATGTGTCATCTTCACTCCTATCAAAGTTACTAATCACAATTCGTGTACAATACTTTCTAAAATGCTTAAATAAAGCAGAAAGCTCGCTCCCTCTGTTACTTTATTTTCTATAAGAAGTGCATAGTATTCGAAATTAAACAATTGCTAGCTATACATATTGCTAAAAAGTAAACAAAAAAAGTACTATGGATATATTTTTATCTAGCATATTGTAAGAGATAGTAATGATCGAAATATTTCTGGAAACCATGCATAAGAGCGAAACTTACATCTGCAACTGACGATTTAAGAACTGAATCTGGCAGCTTGATAGGGTCCTGCTTCCTGGGAGGATTTCTTGTCTTGTAGGTGCAGGTGGACCATTCACTTAATGCCCCAGTGCAAGAGTAACTGTTTCCAACAAACTGCAAATTGCCTCCACAGACTTTACATTCCAGAAGTGCCCCATAATATAACAGATCTTGGCTGCTCATTAATTAGATATTTCCAAGTCAAGCACTAGATTGTGCAACAAGACATTTCACCAAAAGAAATAATGGATTAAACCTATGGGTATATAACAAAGCCGCTTCCACATGAACGAGGCGACAAGAGCATATACCGTAGTTGTCTTCTTCCCGTCCTTTCTAGTAGTGGTACGGTGATATCTTTGGAACTCTTAACCATAATTGATAGAGTATAAAGCTTAAGCTGATGGTTGAAACCCCAAGGAATAGTTTAATACTATATTAATAATTTATGTCTACTTCAAGAAAGTGTATGGCTAAACAGCAAGTGGTTTCTCAACAAACTAAGAGGAGGAAGAGCAATGGGCCCGTGTATGATGTAAGTGCGAATACCTCAATGCCCCCGGCCCCTCTCTTGTTGCTAGAAAAGAGTTTTCTATATATAGTCTATTTAGAAAACCCATTAATTTCAAACATCCAAAAATAGTACTTTCGCACTTCTCATTAGCTTATCTTGTCTCACCAACTTATCTTGTCTCATCGAAACATAGCATGTCTTTTAGGAAACATGTCAATCTATCGAATACCCCCAAAATTAAATTGTTATCCTCGGCAAAAACATACTTCAAGAATTATCTTGTCTCATCTAAACATACCATGTCTTTTAGGAAACGTGTCAATCTATTGAATACCCCCAAAATTAAATTTTTATCCTCGGCAAAAACATACTTCACTAATTATCTTGTCTCATCGAAACATACCATGGCTTCTAGAATGTGTGTCAATCTATCGAATACCCCCAAAATTAAATTGTTATCCTCGGCAAAAACATACACTTCACTAATTATCAGCTCATTTCTCAAAGAATTTTTTAGTTACGATAACATTACAAACATGTCTAACTAAGCTAGCATGTTATGATGGACTTCAACCAATAAAAGTTCCATATCACTTTCCAAATTGGAAAACTACCCATTATTATGTTCTACTTAGTAATATAGATGTGATCCAATAAGGAGGTCACATACCATCTAGAAAAGACGGAATCGTTAGGGCCGGAAGGATCCTGGCCGTTCAACTGAAGAATTTCCTTGATTTGATCAGGAGAAAGATTCTCCCTAATGACTTTACAAAACTCTTGATACTCCTTAGAACTTGCTGTTGCTGTCCCATTTGTTTGTGTTCCATTCTCATTCTCTTTTTCCTGCTTTGCTTTCTTAGTTGGTGACTGATGTTCCGTTTGCTCATTCGTCTTTTGCTTCCTTGTCTTCATCTTTTCTTCTGCATGATGATCATGCGCTTGTGCCCTTGTCTCAATCTACACATTTCCAATTTAATGAATTTTCCACATTTTTAACCGCTTCATTGTCTTTTTGATTACTTTAATCTTTTTTATTTCACACTTGTATATATTCTACGTCGTAGTTTACAATATAGAGGATGCGATCTCTTCACTCCGAATTTTGTTAAACTCATCTTCTTTGAGCTTTACTTATATGCTATTGAAATCGAAACATTTGAAAACTGATTATTTTTTTTCTAAGGTGAAGAGAACGCACCGAAAGTTATACAAGTGTTTGAGCATTAATAACATAAATTGTTGACATTTCAAGAACTTTTAATCAAAACAAATTTAAGTTCAAACTATGACCTAATAAAAGTCATACTAAACCGTGCACATATATAGTTACATGCAAATTTCATACTTTTGTTTTGCATTATATACTTTTGTAAAATATAAAATTAGTTTTGATTTAATTTTGCATTTCATATAGTTAAATGCAAAATATAAATATACAAATATACAAAACTCTTGCCTAATATACTTTTTGTGCTTCCTATTAAATGCAAAATTCAAATATACAAATAGTTTTTTTTGCTGTGATTGACAATATTAGGCATTTCCCTGTCCAATTAATAGTAGATAAACAGATATGCAAATAAGTATATGTATTTATGTATGGTATTCTTTTTTTTGTATCTTCTAGGTCACATAAACAAATAACATTACCATAACACCAAAACAAAACTAACACAAAATCAAAGCTACAAGATAATAAGTATATCAACATATATCCAAAATTTGAGTTATTTTTTTCAGACCACCCCTAACATGAAAATTCCTAGCACCAAACACAAGTTGCAAGAAAAAAATAATTCAAACAAAAAACATAATTACACAAAAATCAAAGTTAAGACGTCAAAAAATACCTTCATTGTGCTCCTAAATAGTTGGAGAAACTGTAGAAACAAAGAAAACCTGGAGAATTTTGAGCAGAAAACACAGAGTTTAACACTTAAAATTTATCTCATGCAAACACGAAGATGCACATCAAGAAAAATGGTGAAAGTGAAGATTTTTAGTATTTGTAAACAATTAATTAAGAGAGTAAGTTAAGAAGAGGCACGTAGCTCCAACATTACTGCTCTTCTGTCGTACTCTCAATAGTACATGTGTTTTAGAGTTGTTGTGAGCTTGCCAAGTGTCATCCTAGCTCAATTTTAGACTCTTCTTTTCATGACATCTGGTCTTTTGTGGGTTCACCTCCTGAATTCTGTCTCCAATTAATCTGCATGCAATTGTTATTTGTTGTAGCTTTTAAGACTTTTTTTTATTAAGAAGTCAGGGCCTATTCTTTTGCGTAGAACCGAATTGAAATGATTTAAGACCGAATTGAATTGAATTGAATTAATAGATAACCTGTAAAAGGAAAATAGTTAGACTTTCTTGAAGTGAAACGAGTTAACCGACCGAAACCGTGTCTAAAAAAAAACAGGGCCTTGATGAGACTTACTAAATTAAGAAAAAAATTCCGAGTAATTTCTTTTATCAATAATAAGGCTTTCTTAGCAACTTGCTCAAAAGGAAACGAAGTGACTTAGACAAATTAAATTTAAGTCTTCAAATCAATTAAACAGTAGCCATTACCATACTAACTTGTTGAACTCCATTTATGTTGTGCGCGTGTGATGAGTTACTTGTCCCACATTAAAGAAAGAGGAGAAAGTAATTTAACACAATATAGTTTGCAGGAGCCTACTTCCTACTATTGCTAATGGTTTTAGTAATGAACACCTTTGGGCCAGATGTATGACTAAACTCTCCTCCTCCATATTGGGTTGCCCAACCCCATTTTCAGTTCTATCAAATTTATCATAACTATTTGTCATTCGGAAGGATGTTTTAGGATGAAGATGGCTTTTATTGTGTAGAAACGAGAATTTTCTTAAAATATCTTCAATAATATTATAGGTAACTATTAATATAAAATCCTAAGTAAGACTTAAGGTAAATGTTAGCCATCATATACGTAGTTACGTACACTTTTATAATACAAACTTGCAAGCACGATTATACCTTAGTTTATTGATCAAATTCATCCTTTTTAAAGAGTAAATAATACATTTTCAGTGCAGTAAAGAGTAGACAACTAGACATACATGATTACCGATATTTTTTAGATTCTAGTCATTTATAGGATTTTCAGTCAATTATTACTAAGAATATTAGTAGATATTCCAAAATTTGTAGAGAACACTAACGAGGATCCGTGGCGCAATGGTAGCGCGTCTGACTCCAGATCAGAAGGTTGCGTGTTCGATTCACGTCGGGTTCAAAATCCCGATCCTCACACGGAATTTTTATACTTCAATTTTTGTGGTTGAATAATAACTTACCCTCTTCAAAATTCAAATGCGAACTTATACATATTTTTGTGTATTGATGATAAGCTTCTTTTCTATAACACAAAGTCTCCTTAGCTAGTGGTTTTATTAATATGACTCTCTCTCTCTATGTAAGAAAGTTTTTCTCCTCATTTGCGTTTAAATCTTATTGTATTTACTATAGGTACTTTTGATATTGCTTCATAATTTGAAGTTGTCCTGGATTATGTTTGTTTTAATTGTTTTCACCGTAAATGTATATATATTAATACTATACATTTTTGTTTTGTTGATTTAATTTATTGCAAACAGTATACCATCTGGGACAGACGGACAGTCATGGTCAAGTTAAGGCTGGCCTTCTATACCAAATCCCAATACTGGAAATTTTCATCTAAATACAAGAAATTCAGACCCTTATACATATCCACTGAATTTAATGGATCTCATGTGTAAAAAGGGTAAAAAAAATGGATCTCAAACTTATAACTAGATTTTATTTTTTATGCCCACTTTATGAATGATCAAAGTATTTTTATTTATTTATTAAAAATCAATTTTTTTTAAAGTTTAGACTAAAGAGGAAGATGTGGTAGTTTAATGGAGTCTGAACTCACACCAAATTCAACCTGCAACAGGGATCAAATCTTCATCAACGCCTTTAGATCTCTTGTCTTTTGACTTGTTAAACTCCTCACCCCCCTTTTCTTGTTTTAATTCTCTTCGTGTTCACAATGGCCATGGACACACCTCATTAGGCTAGTTCTCTCCTCAATCTAGAGGGAGAGAAAATAAAGGAAAGCTCGAGTCCATGAAAAATAAGTTTTACGGGGGTGGGGGAGAGTCGTATTTAACGGAAAGTTGACGGTAGGGTCGCGTCGAGGGAATTTTTCAAAGTTAGGTGTTAATAAAGCTAGAAGGTTGTAATTTTTAGAAACGCGAGTGCCAGGTGAATATTAAAAAATGCGGAGTAAAACGCGCGTAATGGTGAAAAATCCGTTTTTTAAAAGTTTCGACGAAAGTCAAATTGTATAAATCAATATGAGAGAAATGACAATATTATTATTCTCTATCAAATTAAAATTCGGATCACTACTGCCTATAGCCGGTGGATACACAAAATTGGGCGTCACCCAAACCCTTTTTGGACTGCCCAATTCCTCATCTCCATTTTTATTTTCGAATTATTAAAGATTCGCTCACCTCCCTCTCTCTTGCGATTTCTCCGGCAATTCTTTCTCCAGGTATTTTCTTTTCCCTCTTCAAAGTTTTACGCCCAAATTTTAGGGTTTGTATTTGTCAATTTTTAGCCATTTATATGATTATGTTTATATAGTTTGTTCATATTTTTGACATCCTGACAAATTCTAGAGCTAGAAGCTTGTTCTTAAATTGTTGTAATTTCCGCTGATTTTGATAAGATTGTAGTTGATAATAATCCTAATTTCTTATTATGGACTATGGAGTTTTCATTCCCAATTTATGAAGATATATATAACCCTAGAACTCAAAGGCTGCAACTTCAATAATGCTGTCATCAAGATTGAATCTTTGAAAAAAAAGTTATGAAAATCTAGACAAAAATTTGATGGAGTAACAAAATTTTTAAATTTCTTTATACTAATTAGTTAATATCTGTTTTCATGTAAGACTTGGTACTATATAAGCTGATGCAAATTTTTTTTGGCATTGTTTACAATTTTACATTTATATATTTTTATTGTAAATAAGGAGTAAGCTACATTTTTACTTTGGGCATCTCCAAAGTAAAGGTGTGTTTTCTTCACTTGAATCTTTGCTGAACTTATTGAACAACTTTGTGAATTTACTATACTTGAAACTAATTTTTGTAAGGTGAAGAGAACACACCCTAATAGTACATTTGGGCTTCGTTCTTATCACTTGAATACCCCTTATATGAACTTATTGGCCCTTAATTGTATATCTTTAGTTGTTTAATGATTTCAGTTGCACTTATTTGAGAACTTGGAGCTAAAAGTTTAGTTGTAAAATGAACTTAGCTTAGATCAGTTACGGGAAGGAATATAGATAAGGGTAAATAAGTTTAGGTTAGTTTGTAATGAGTTTAGATGAGGGGAATTTTGGTAAAAAGAATGAAGCTTGAAACTTTGAACTTTCCCGTATTATTATATTACCCTAGAGATTTTGATCTATTCAATGTGTAAATCGGAACTTAACATAAAATTATAGAACTCAATTTCTTAAAATTGGGCCCTAGTTATATGTGGCGTATTTTTATTTTTATTTTTGGAATGATGGGAGTAGTTTCTTTGTTCTAAATGGCCAGAATATAGATGTATATTAGGGTGGCTGGTTCACTGTTGATTTCTCTATTGATGTTTTCTATGTTGTTTGCTTGTTTTGTAAGAGTGTGGACAAAATGTCAGTATTTGGCTGTTTGACAGAACATTTGTTAAGGTAGTCAGAACTAAAATCCAGTTGTCATTTAGAAATTTGTGTGAAACTTGTCCCCTGATTTGAGGAATTTACTTAAACTTTTCTTACACTTTTTTTTCTGTAGATGTATTAACATGAAAGGTTCCCCCTCCCCTTGCAGCGCATCAGGAACTGTAATATGCTAATGGCTGTAACCGTGTGACTGTAATCACATCATGGGAGTTTTATTGGGATGATTATGGATGTAACATAGTCTGTCATCTCATCCTCATATCGAGCTGCATGGTAGACGTGGGAGGGTTGGGAGTTTGAATGCCAAATGGATTTTGATGCTACCATGGCTAGCTCAGACTTGCAGCCTCGTGAAGACATGGAGTTTGAGTCGCATGAGGCAGCATATGAATTTTATAAGGAATATGCGAAGTCTATGGGGTTTGGTACTGCTAAGTTGAGTAGTCGCCGTTCTAGGGCTTCAAAGGAATTTATTGATGCAAAATTTTCGTGCATAAGGTATGGGAACAAACAGCAGTCTGATGATGCTATAAATCCACGACCTTCTCCCAAGATAGGTTGCAAGGCAAGCTTGCATGTGAAAAGAAAGCAAGATGGAAAATGGTATGTGTATAATTTTGTCAAGGAGCATAACCACGAACTATTACCTGCACAAGCCCATTTCTTTAGAAGCCATAGGGATATTGACCCACTCAAGAATGATGTTCGAATGCGCAGACGCAAAATTTTGGCTTCTGTATCCAGACAATTCAGCGCATATCAGAATGTTAGGTGTTTAGACAGTCTTAAAAGAAGCCAACATAGCAAGGGACGGAGCTTGTCTTTAGATGCCGGAGATGCGCAAATGCTGCTCGATCTTTTTATGCATATGCAGGAAGAGGATCCGAAATTCTTCTATGCTGTGGATTTGAATGAAGAGCATCGATTGAGAAATGTATTTTGGGTTGATACAAAAGGGCTAACTGATTATTATTACTTTAGTGATGCAGTATCTTTGGACACCACATATGTTAGGAACAACTACAAGATCCCACTGGTTCTGTTTGTTGGAGTTAACCATCATATCCAACCGTTATTACTTGGTTGTGCACTGATTGCAGATGAATCGGTGCATACTTTTCTTTGGTTGATTCAGACGTGGCTCATAGCAGTGGGTGGACAACCTCCTCAAGTTGTACTTACTGGTGACAATGATGCACTGAGAATAGCTATTGCAGAGCTTCTCCCTGATACCCACCATTGTTTTTGTTTGTGGCATATATTTGAAAAGATTCCTAAGCAGTTAGACCATATAAATATCTGGCTTGATGATTTTTTGGAAAAGTTTAATAAATGTATTTATAGATCGTGGACGGAGGAGAAGTTTGAAAAGAGATGGTTGAAGTTGCTTGAGAAGTTTGAACTTCGGGATGATGAATGGCTAAGATCAATGTATGAAAATCGTATCCACTGGGTGCCTTTATTTATGAGAGGCGTATCATTTGCTGGGTTGTCCACGAGATCACGTTCTGAATGTTTGAACTCTTCTTTTGATACATATGTCGACGCAGAATCTTCTTTGACAGAATTTCTAGAACAATACAAGCTTCTTTTAGGTGATAGATATGAAGAAGAGGCTAAAGCAGAGTTTGATGCATGGCATGAAGCTCCTGACCTGAAGTCTCCATCTCCTTTTGAGAAGCAGATGGCATGGGTTTACACACATGAAATTTTTAAGAAGTTTCAGGTAGAGGTCTTGGGAGCTGCTGCATGCCACTTAAAGAAGGAAAAAGAAGATTCAACTGGCATAACATATACTGTTAAAGATTTTGAGAATAATCAAGATTTCATAGTAGAATGGAATGAATCAAGTTCTGAGATCTGCTGTTTGTGCCGTCTGTTTGAACGCTGTGGTTACCTTTGCCGACATGCTATTGTTGTTCTTCAGATGTCTGGTGTGTTTAGCATCCCTTCTAAATACATATTACAGCGCTGGACAAGTGCTGCATTAAGTAGGCATTCCATCAGTGGAAAGCTGGATGAGGTGCAGGCTAGAGTTCGTAGGTACAATGATCTTTGTCGGCGAGCCTTAATCTTAGCTGAAGAAGGTTCCCTGTCCATAGAGAGTTATAGAGTTGCAGTATCTTCTATAAGAGATGCTTTTCAGCATTGCAATAATGCAAACAGTTGTCTTGAAAAAGATTTGAGACCCAATGCTACTTTAGTCTATGCAACAAATTACAATATGGATGATACTCAAGTTAGCCATTCAAGATTATGTGATGGGGAGCCAGATGTAAGATTGAACGAGACAGCTGTTGCTCCCATAACCGAGGTTCGAAGCAGCGGCATCAATGTGAACATCAGGGGAATGGTGAGTTTTATGGATGCCCTTTTTTTAACACACATAGACTGATACATGCACACATTTTTAATATCAATGTCTTGTATAGTTTGTAAATGACAACTGATCACCGGAAGGGGGATTCATGCATTTTCCAGGCTCCATTGGTCCGAGATATCGCAGTAGTTGGACCTGAACATGGTTTTACTCAAATGGTGCGTTAGATTTTTACTGTAAATTATTCTTCTTAGTATTCACAACTTCAAATTTGATACTTTCAGAATTCATATAAGCATGCATGGCAAATTTTGTGTAGACAATTTTCTTTCTTCCAGTAGATATTGAGTTATGTTACTCAGACTCAGCTAGAAGTGTCAGACATGGCTATTTTTGAAAATTTTATTAGATGTTGGTCCAAAATGAAGTGTCTAATTGTCATACCCATGTCTGAGTATTGAGTATCCGACATGGGTACTTTAGGTGAAATGAGAAGTTGGAGTAACATAGTATCTAATGTGTTAGCCTATGTGAATAGTTGTCTGTTTATGATTGCTAAAAGCTACCTTCTCATCAGGTTTCATACTTTATATGTGACAGGAAACTTCAAATACAAGGCCTGCACATTTGCATAATATGTTTCCAGTACCCTTTCATAACGTAACGCCTAGTATGTTTCGAGGGACAGCACCAGCGCAGTTTCATCATTCAACATGGCAAGAAACGCACCTTCAGCATTAGGTAATTTACTAGCAGTTTTCTTTTTGAGGGAAGGTATTTTACTAGCAGTTAAGATCATTGGATTTGGTTGAACAGAATCACCAGAATGCAAAAGGAACGAACCGCTGATTAATTTCTGACTTGAGTAGAAGCATGAGATACATCCTGATTTCGCCTTCGTCTTCATCTCAAAGTTTCTGACCTGTAGTTTATACATTAGATAGGTTCAGCAATACTAATTTAAGTAGGATATCTGTACTTTCTAGATAAAACTTTGTTCATCCCATAGTTTTGTATAGCAACTTCTTGTGCAACAATATGATGTTTATGTAGGAAGTAGGTCAGATGAGTTAGGTCATATATCATTGGAAGATGTATAGATGAATAGTTTTTATATGATTATGTGCCCAATCTAATTTTCTGCAATGTTCTAACTCCTTGATTGACTGATATCACATGAGTTATTTTCATATGCTTAAATGTTATGGTAGAGTTTCAGGGTGCAGACCCATATTCGCCTCATGAGAAGGTTGATGTGCTGAAAATATTTACTAGTAGGAAATAAGGAAATGGTTTATCCTTTTTTTTATATATATAGAGAAACTAGTTGTTGGGTCCAGCCAATGCCCCGGGTTATTTGATAAGAAATTGTAATATAGTTGTTTGGGTTGATAATTGACATTATATCACAACTCACAAGTAGCATTTGTAGCTTGATGGTTGGATAATGACTTGCACATCAAGGAATCAAGAGTTTGAGATCTCTTACAAACTTTTTGGGAGGAATGGGGTGACGCGTGGCGGTGTCTCGTTTTTCATTTTTTGTAATTGTATTAGCGAAAAAGGAGTAAGCATATAAGACATCATAGTTTAATCTAATTTTATTGTTAATTTAATTCTCTTTCTTTCTTTTATTTTGTAATGTAAAAACTAGTGATGAATACTTTATTAAATTTTCTTTGGAGCAAATTAGCATTATTGATATGTTACCATATTGATCGGAGCTTTATATTTTATATACCATAATAATCTATGATTTGTTTTTCTTGAAGTAAACCAGGCTAAATAGTTTTTTTTGGGACAATTTTCTAACTGAAACATCTTCCGTCCAAATATTTAGTTAATTGTCGTTGATTGACCTATTATTCCAACACTAACTATAACTATTTTGACTTTTTGACTTTTTGACGCATGATATACATTAGCGAGAAAAATACGCTCAAAGACTGGACTTACCTTGGACTTAGAGCACTAATTAAGTTGAAGTTGTCATAGAATATTTTATACACATCAATATTAGAATTGTCACATTTCCTAATTCTTGATTAAATATAGACCTTTAAGCCTTTAATCAAGGTAGTTGGCTAATTTCTAACAACAGAAAGAAAATGAGCTACATAATTACACTACAAAAAAAGGTAGTTGGTTTTGCTTTTATTCACCAAAAAATGTAGCTAAACATGTTTACCTTAAAGTTTTATTTTCTAACCCCTAACACAAACTAATGTCTAATTTTCCCATTTCAACTTTATATCAATTTCCGACCACATATAGTGGCGGATCCCGCCAATTTGACTCTCTCATATTCCAACTACAAAACATTTCCAACCTCTCTTTTGTTTTTGTTTTGTTTTGTTATTTGTGTTTCTTATCTTTATAGACAACTCTTTAAGTTCATACACCAAATCAGCGGTCCTCGGGGCCAATGGTGGTCTTTTTTTGTTTGTTAAATTTTATGTTTTTATTTCCAAAAAAAAAAAAAAAAACACCAAATCAGCAAATACACGTCCATTTCAAGGTAGCAATCTTGGCATTATAGTGTTGGGACTTACTATAACTGTTGAGGGTGTGTGATACTGTGATTATTGTGTGAACTCAACGGTTCGAAACAACTAATATGAGAAAAATGACCTCTTTATTTTGAAGACACTATTCACTATTTCACTGTTGGCCTTTTTATTGCTCACCTAGTGATGACGATGGATTGCGAAGTAAAAAATATAATTTATGATATGAGAGGATAACTTGAATCGAATATGATAAGATGGTTGTAGGTAGGGTTAAGCAGGATTTTGATATTCGAAATTGACAAAATCTTGTATCGGTATTCATTTGAAAAAATCCGATAGGTAATAGTTTTTAAATCGGGTATACTGGATATTCGAAATCCAATGTTACATTTATTTTGAAATGGAGGAAGTATTATTTTCTTATACTAATTTTTATCAACGTGAAATCAGAGTAACAAACCGTCAAAGTTCGACCTAAAATATCATACGTGCTTTATATTCTGAAATGGTGGGATTAGAACATTGAATAAATATTTACATTTGAGGTAATTACATTAAAAATTAGATCTCATATATATATACTTTAATTACAGGTACTAATCACAGACAGAGAGTGTTAATTCAAAGAAGTAGAAGTGGGTTAAAATACTTCCTCCGTTCTGTTTTAATTGAAACATTGGGTGAAATGACACTATTTATTAATCAATTTTGACTCCAATTTATCGCCATTATATAAAGAAAAACATAGTCAAGTGAGATCTTGTTAGATTTGTCTCGATGCATACTATCAAATTATAACTTTTTTATATTTTTTACGTGTGCACAACTAAAGATATTAATGATTAAAGAAGCGCGTTGGGTTGCGTGAAAAAACAAATGTTTCATTTAAAACAGAACGGAGGAAGTAACAGAGTTCTCAATGTTTTTTCCTCTTTGGTGCAAAGTTCTTTAAGTCTATTATTTGACGTCATGCTTGTATCGTGTTATCTAGATATTGCTGTAGAGAAATGGGTGGGTTCGCACAAAAAGAATATAGAGACCAAAGTTGTGCGTGGTTGTCTCATTTAGATCGAGGAATCAATGTATCTACTGACTACTCTCCGTAAAATATTAGACAATCATTATCTCAAGCTATTGCTATATGCAGGGTCCGATTTCTTAGAATTGGGAGTAGTTGGAGCCTCCATTTTGGACTTTACCTTCTTTAGCTTTTGTACCCAATATGTATGTAATATTGGGTTTGTGGAGCACCTTTTTCTTTTCACATAAAGCGCACTCTTTTAGATATTGAGAATGATACACTCTACTCACAGTAATAAACCGATATATGGTCCATATGGATACTTCTTTGAAGTTCTAGTCTGGGGAGGGAGAAACTGAGAAAGTTACTATTTTGACATAACCAAATGTAGAAGTAGACATTAGGGTGGTTTGAAAAGTTTCGGAAATACAAGGGTGGGAGTGTTCAATCTGACAAAACCCTAAACTTAACTTAGGCCATATTCGCTAAAGGGAGCCGTGATTGTAGCTTTTAGATGTGAAAATAGATGTTATCTGTGCTGATAGGTGTTAGTGGTTGGTGCGTAGATTTTAGCTGTCAAAGTAGCAATATACAATATTGATGTTCGGTAAAAGAAACTGGTTACAAATAACTAGTCAAAAACTCAAAAAAAAAAATTAGTGTAAAATTTATACACCACTAACTAGGTCACTACCCCAAAAGCTATAAATTTTAGCTTGACGACTACTACTAAAACACAACTTCTATCACTAAAAGCTAACCATACCATAACCTAATCCAACACTTTTATTTTTCTTGATTAGGATCTGTCCAGCGCAAGCTTTTAGTGTTTTGAATCAGCCAAACACTAATTAAGAAAAATAAAAGTGCTTGATTAGGTAGTGGTATGAGTAGTTTTTAGTGGTAGAAGTAGTGTTTTAGCTAGTGTTTGCCAAAAGTTACAATTTGTAGTTTTTGGGTTAGTGCTTAGTAGTGTATAAATTTTATATTAAAGTTTTGTTCGAGTTTTTGACTAGTTATTTATAGACAGCTTCATTCATCATACACCCGGGTGGCCGGGTGTACCATGTGCAAGGTACACCCAAGACTAATTTTTGCTCATTTGCAACTCTCATTTTTTAGTACATTTTGCTTATTTGGATGATTTTAAATGAGCAATGAGCAAAAAAATAACCTTCGGTGTACCATGCTCACGGTACACCCAGGTGTATGATAAATTTTTTGCTACTTTGACAACTTCTTTTACGAACATCGATATTTTATACCGTTACTTTGACAGCTAGCAACTAAACACCAACCACTAACAACTACCAGCACAACTATCATCTCTCAAAATTAAAAGACACCACCACAACTACCGTTTCCCAACACGCCCTTAGTATTTTAAATGAATCAAACACTAAGCTACCTCAAAAGCTTGCGCTACACCAAATAAGCCCTCGGCATGGGTCATATATAATTGATAATTAAACATCATAGTATTATTATTAACATAAAAAGTAGACCAATTATGATGTCATAATTTATGATATTGACAAATGAACAACTAAATAATAATATGTTGGATCGGATCCATTAACGATGTAAACAGATTGTCTTTAATTTTCATGTTAGGCTCTGCTAGCTCAATCGTTCACAATAACAATTTCAATCAACCTAATCATGATATTGGCACTAAATTTGCTGAATTAGATACTTACAAATTCCTATGTCAATGGCACCAATATGATGGAAATCAACATGCTTATCATATACTCCTACTTTAGAAAAATTGACTTGTTTATCACGTCAAATAAATAAAAACAAAAAATAAGAAAATCGACTTGATTCAGTGGCCTAGTGCAAACTTTTCTATTTTTCTTGCCGTATATGAAATTGCAATAGGTGAGACATCACCACCAGATATGATGAAAGTTCTTCTTGAAATTAAGGTTTGTAATAGGAAGAACTGATTACGCGTTTTGAGGTTTTTAATCTTTGCAATGTTGACTTGCAAGGTTGCACCTTTAATCATTACTCAATTTTCTTCTCCTAGGACAATTGAAATCTAAACTCGTGAAATCCTGAACCTAACATGTTTATCAAAGTTAATTAGTTGGAGAATATTCTTTTGCATTTTCAATGGAATTTTTAAGATGGAGTACTACTTAATTTTAAAGACCAAATTCAAGTGGTTTGTACTAGAGGGTGTATGCGAAATCAGAGTTACTTTGTAAAATCAATTATGGGACTGTCTTGCATTCGCGTGATTCTCATTTTCTATTTCTAAAAGTGTTTTGAGGTTAACGTTGATATCTTTCATCAGTTTATGCACTTTCGATTTCAAAGAGAAACGTTTAAATTCATCGTTCATTGATGTTCATAATGAGAACTAGTGAACTACTCTATGTATTTCTCATATTCGACCTTTAAAACACAAATGATATAATGATATACGCTTTTCGTCGATTTCGCTTTTTCATAGTGGAAAATTTACATATCCTATGTATCAAAAAGAAAAAAAAAAGAACACATTCTAATTTATTAGAAAAGAAGCCTAATTATAACTGTTCTTTTCTAAAGGTACATAGGATTTACCAAATCTAGTGATTGGTTTGTGATATCTAACTAGCTTATGTCATTTTTTAAGTTCCTATTACAATAGAATACCGATCGCTAAAGCCGTACAGGATATACCAAATTCGGTGACAAGTTTTCAGTCGCTAATACTAGGTTACTAGCTATATGTCGGTCACTAACTTATCTCAATTTCAGTCCTTTTACAATACAATTAGTGACCTCTAAGGCTCTAACAATTACTGATAGAAAACCACTTTGCAAGTACACACTTTGGGAATCAAGCTAAGCTTGGCCTAGTGGTAAGGAAAAAACCTTCCAACCTTAATGTTGGAGTTCGATCCCCCACTAGGGGGCACTTTGGGAGAGGGGTTTTCCTTACCATCCCCCACTCTCAAAGTGTCTGCCCGCAAACCCAGGTCGGGTTAACCTCTGAGAGGTTCGATTTGGCAGGGCCCTTTATCTTACCATGGAATCCCCAGTGAGGACTAAAAAAAAAGGTACACAATTTGGGAGTTACTAGCTACTATTAAAATCAGAAAATGCAATCGATTTGGAGGCGGTCGCTAGTAATAAATTTACTTAATAGGACACATTCGCTAATCTATTAATTACATTGTTTTCTAGTATTTCCTTGTTGGTTATGTCGGTCAGAAATTAATTAATTAGTTCCAACGAGGACCCAATAATTTCTTGTTGTATATTCTTATATTCCATATATAAAATTTCTTATATGTTTTATGTCAATTTCTTTATTTGAAGGGCCAATCAATCTCATTTTGTATACTACATTCAATAAATAATAGTGTCTCAATTATGTTTCTTGTCTCCCAATTTGGTATAGTTTGCCTCTTCTTAGTCCTCGTTTGGTTGACATAAAAAAAAACATGCAGAAGGGAAAAGTTCTTAGCAAGTGGAAGAATGTAAAGTGGTTTGATTGCAAAAAATATAGTAAGTTATACTTCTTAGAATGTTTTGCTTCGCGTGATCAAACAAATAACTTTTTTTGCTTCCTAATAAATGAAACTATATAGTAGTATATGTTAAAAACAATCTCCAATGAAATATTACTTTATCTTCAATAAAACGACCATTTCTTAATAGACTTTAATTTTTGCTCGTTAATTAGTATAGTGTTTGATCCCATATCATGCAAGAGATATTATTTTCAATTTCACTTAGCTTGTTAACATTGTATATCGTAGATTGCCACAAAAGATGGAGGAGATTATTAATTAATTACATTGTTTTCTCTACGATATAATTTTATACTCTATCATTATCCGTTGTCATATGAAATTATATTAAGAATAAACCATTAGCAAAAAGAACAACTGCACGCTAAGAATGAATGATGGAAACCAATCTAACAACCTAGTTAGCTTTTAGAGATCTTTATGAGATAATAGTTAGGGTTTATCAAGAATAAATGCATTTTGAGGAAGAACTAGAACACAAAAGGGCTAAACTTTTGAACAAACTTCAAATTGTCATTAAAAGGTACAAGAAATTAACAAACCACAAATTAAAGTTACAACAATATAATTTAAGCCTTTGCATTATCTAGGGTTAATACAAAGTAATGATGAAGCTGATAAATTTTCTCCATTTGGAGGACAACCTTAATTAGCAAAACTAGACATCATAAACCTAATTTCGCTCATTTGTCATCCTAAGGTGTAGGAGAAAATTCTTCAGCTTCATCACTTTGTATTGATCCTCTACTTATTAATCAAGAAACAAGATAACAAAAAACAAATAGTAATTAAACTCCTAAACAAGTAAAAGTAGTTCTACTATGCTTGCTTATTACAATAGCATGTGCTCCGAAACAAACCTCTTCTCATTCTTGAGAAATGTTTTGTTGTAGAGCACAAGCCTTGATAAGCCTAAAAACCAACAATCATACATAAGCTTAAAGATAAACGAGTCGATTTCAGGTTAGTGTACTAGGCATGCTCTAACTAGCTGGCTACTCGTCTTCAGAGGAGCCGGTACTAGTGATGCATTCTTTCTCCTCCTCGAACCCTTCGAGTGAAGGATAAGGGGAATGTCCCTTACCAAAAGACCTAATATGATCTTTGAGAGATCTCTTGTGCTTGAAATCGGAACCACAAGTACAATACCAAAGCTTGCCACAATTCTTCTCATGAGTTCTCCAATCACCTTTAACCGCGAATGCTTTACTACATTTTCTGCACATAAAGCCTTTGATGCCATGTTTTCTTTTGAAGTGAGTTTGGAGGGTCCTAAAATCCTTCAAGGGTTTTGCTCTTGGGTGGTTGATGTTGTTCTTACACCCTTGTGAACAACAATAGCATGGTAGCCTTAGCATTGCTGCTGGTTGTGTACCTCTTAGTGATTCTGGTCCCTTTCTATACTCCGAGCCATGTCCCCACATATGCATCTATATATAGAGACAATGCAATTAAAGAGAAGGAGAAAACAATTAGTCCCTTTATGTGAGGTTAAGATCTTAATTACATATCCAAGTTTAAAAGTTTAAATTTAGAGTACGATGCTAAAAATAGACTTTGCCTGTGGGCTGTGACTGTTCATGTCAATTTTTCCTAATTTAAAGTAATCGTTTAGAAAGGAATGGTTATGAATGACAAAAAGTGACATCGAAAATCATAGAGGGACTTGTACAATATGAAATGGATGGAGTACTATAGGCAAGCTCATGGAGAAGAATTAATGATCAATTATTGTTTAATTTGTAAGTTCCTTTATTTTAAATGCAAAACTTCTCCATTTATTATTTTGGATATTATGAAAGCAACAATACATGGTATTATGGTGTGAACTAGTTGAAACCCTTTAATTAGTACCTAGAGATATCTCCTTCTTGCTGTATTTTTTTTCAACTCATATCATTTTCAAGTTTAGAAGATGTGTCTCATAATTATTCATCCCTTTTGTTGCTGACTGCGCTTATTATAAGCATGATCACCATCAGTAAGAAAAATAAAAAATGAAGCAAATTATAAACCAAATAAAAAGACCTTGAACCTAACTAATATCAACTAAAGAAAAGCACTTTGATTACTAGCATAGTTTCAACGCACGGGAACATAAAGCCTAACTAATATGTGGAAAGGTTTAATTTTCATGTTTTCTTCTTTGTCTTATCCCTTAAAGTCCTCCTAAAATTCAAAATTGGCTCAAATCAAATAGCAACAAATACAAAGTGAAAAAGGTTGTCTAATTTATATTTGTTTTGTTATTTGAAAATGTTGCTTACTTTTTTTAAAAGTGTACTATGAAAACAAATATAATATTACGAGTAATTATCAATCGCCTAATAAGACAGTAAATCACATATACTAATTTTGTCTGGATTTAGTCATCACATTATTGTTTCAAATTACAGTAATTCCGTGACAATTAGTTTCATAGGAAGAAATTGTATATCATCCACATACATATTATGTAAGGCTGACAATTCTGGTCAATAGGACTAAGATATACTACATCAAAGAAGTCTAGAACTAAATATTATTACACATAAAATATGATAACAGGTCAAATTAAATCGAATGTGATTGTTTAGTTAAGCCTATAGCTCTAGTTATTCTCAATAAATTTAGGCTTGGTTCAATTATCGAATTTTTTTTTTTTTTTTGATAAGGTAAGGAGAAACCTTGACAAGTTGGGGGGAATAAAGGGGATCATCCCAACTGCTTGCAGGGTGAGAATCGATCCCAAGACCTCTTGGAACCGGGAGGGAAGCTCTAACCACTAGGCTATCCCTCACTCTCGGTTCAATTATCGAATTACCGTACGTGGTCAGATCAGAAATTGAAACCTCTATCAATATCCCTTACATTAAAAAAAAGCCCTATAATTAAGAGAAGACTGAAAATTACTAATTTGAACTAACCTGCATGTTATTGTAGCGATTGAAAGTTTTGCTACAAATGGAGCAAGCAAATTGCATGGGTCCAATGAGAATTTGTGCTGGGGTTGGAATCCAAAACCTACTTTCCGTGTTAAATGATGATGAATAATGGTGATCATTCATGCTAATCTTCTCTTTATGATCATCATTAATCATCATCATAATACTTTCTTTTTCTCCCTCTAATTTCAAATTCTTGCGTTCTACTAATAAATCATCATCATTAGACAACCCTTCATGATTATTAGTAGTAATAATACTACTACTATTAGGCAACCCAATGTGCAAAGCAACTGCAACTTTCTCCACTTCATCATGATCATCACACTGTTCCTTGTAAATTCCATGATTACCCTCTTCTTCCTTCATTGCCTTTGCTTCAATAAGCCTACTTAAGAGGGGCAAAGTCGTCTCACGATCGAGTTCGCCTTCATCTTCTTCTTCTTCTTCTTCATCTTGATGTTGTTTGTAGAATAAAGGCAATTTCATCATGAACATCATGGAATTTGTAACCTTATTACTATGAACTTCTTGTTGGGTTGAAGAAGAAGAAGACAAAGATGATGGAGAATTTAAGGGTTGAGAAGGCTTAAGCCATTCAATGAAATTTGGAGCTTGAAAACACAAATCCATGTTATTTACATGGTAGAAACTTAAGCTAACTTCTTATTCTTGTGTATCTCCACCCTTAGGTAGGTATATATGGAGAGGTTTAAATCCACCTTTTTATGTGGGAAAACCAGAAAAAAGGTTGTTTTTTAATTGATGTCACTAATAATCTATGTCAATGAGAATTTTCTTTTTGTCAATATTTTATTATATATCTTTTTGGATTTTAATATTTTGAGTTTTCCTGTCTGAGAGAGAGAAGGATATTAGTGGTGGGGTTAAGGAAAATGACATCCAAAATCAAGTCTTTGGCTTGATAAAGAGAATCCTAGAACAAGCTGACCTTATGCAATGCAAGATCTAGTATATTTTATTTCTATTGTTGGCCAATATCCTACATATATATACAATATGTATATACACATTGAGAATGGATATTTCCCCATCCTCTAACCTTAATTACAAGAGTTTATAACTTTATATGATAGTTACTACTTCCTCCGTTTCAAAATATATGCAACACTTTCCATTTAAGGGTGTTCCAAAATAAATGCAACACTTTTTTTTCTTTCCTTATTTGGTAAGTTTTGGGCTGTGAAATTACTTAAATACCCTTACTTTATAAAATTAGTATTGATTACATACTCTAATCTAAAACAATTAAACTACTTAATCTCTTCCCTAACTACTTCATGATTATTCCTGCCACCAGCCCACCACCCTTCTTCTCTCTTCCCACAACCCACAACCCACAACCATTCCTTCACCTATACCCCTCTTCTCTCAACAACAAACCCACCTTCATCTTCAACCTTTCTCTCTCCTCCCACTCCAACCCTCACCCAACTCTCACCACCGAACCCACCCCAACCCCAATCTCGGCCCTGGCTTCGACTTCCTCGGCTGCACCGTCTCCGGCAACTTCTCCTCAAAACTATCAAAAGACGCCGACCACTTCCAACAACCACGACAACCACCATCACCATCCACCTTCGATCACCGCGAAATTCTACCACCACCATCACCGTCCACCATCGACCTCTTTCTCTCTCCATCGATCTCATTCTTCTTCATCGTTTTCATCTTCTTTGTTCTCCTTCGACCCCACCACCGTCGATCTCCTTCTTTCTCTCTCCTGCGATCTCCTTCGGCCTTCTTCTTTCTCTCTCCTTTGTTCTCCTTCTTTCTCTCTCCTACGATCTCCTTCGTCCTCTATCTTTCTCTCTCCTGCGATCTCCTTCGGCCTTCTTCTTTCTCTCTCCTTTGTTCTCCTTCTTTCTCTCTCCTACGATCTCCTTCGTCCTCTATCTTTCTCTCTCCTGCGACCTCCGCGCGACATTGATAAGCAAGTTCGATTTCCTTGATCGAAGTGAAAAGCAGTTTAGGGTTAGATCCCAATTTGTGGTGGTAGAAGCATTGGTTAGAAGGATTGGGTAGAAGGATAACCAAATTGTTGTAAATTTACTGTTAAATTGGGTAGAAGCATTGGGTAGAAGGATCTTAGTTAATTTTTCTGAATTTTGGTAGAAGGATTTTGAAATAAATGGAAGATGGTGGTGGTGGGGTGGTTGTGGTGGTGGTTCGATGGTGGTGGCGGGGTGGTTGTGGTGGTGGTTCCGATGGTGGTGGTGACGGTGGCGGGGTGGTGTGGTGGTGGTGTTGGCGTGGTGTTGGCGGGGTGGTTGTGGTGGTGGTGTTGGCGGGGTAGTGGCTGCTTGCGGTGGTAGGGTGGTGATGGTGTTGATATAATGTATTAGTTGTATTATTAGTTAGTCTAATTACATACCCCTTCCCATCTAATTGTACACTATTGATCGTGATAAATTGCCTCGGAGTCCGCAATTTGAAAAGTGTTGCATATATTTTGAAACGGAGGAAGTATAAAGTTTGAATAACAAATAGTTGTTGATAAATTCATTACATTCAAGTATACCACGCATGGTATTCCAATGATATTTCTGCTCATTTGCTTATTTGATTTGGAAAACTCCGATTTTGCTTATTAATTTGCTCATACATAGTCTTGCAATTGAACAAATTAAATAAGCACAAATACCATTGAATGTATCGTGACAATTGACAATATACTCGAGTGTATGATAAATATTGTAGTTATTAAGAGTTTGATAGAGAATTTGTTGAAATATTTAAAGAAGTGGGAAGGTGTACATGTGTCTAAAGTAACTTGACAGTGGACAAACTAAAACTTTTATTTGGAACGACTATGTAGGCAAAACAGGAAAAGTAATCTAGTCAATACTTGAAAGGAAGTATCAGCCTCAAATTCATTTATTATTCTTTCCAAAAATTTAATAAGTGAAAAAGGCTAATATATCAGCGTGCAAACAATATAAATTTCATTAGTTTGTTTTAAAATATTACAAGATCAAAATCAGGATTCTCCATACTAGAGAAAGGAAGAGGTGTACTAGAAGCTATGAGCATGATGAAGGATTGAGAAATCAAATCCATTCAATATTAGCAGCTTGAATAAGCACACCATGACAAATTAGTCTTCTATTAACTAATCCTTATGGGATAAAAAAATTATGTATTGTTACCCTTATGCTAATTAATGAATAGTAGCATTTTTTTTAAATAGGAATTCTTGGTATTTTCTTAAGAACTTATTATGCAACACTTACATATAAATGCAAAATATTATAGATTTCACATAATCATATACAAGCGGGTTTACAATAATTCATTGTAAGATTAATTAGGGTAACTTTTCTATTTTAAGGAGTAATTATTTACTATTCATAAAGATAACTTTGATTTTAATGTTTTACTAAATGTTATTGTAATTGAGTCCAAATCAACTTTCACATATTGTATAGAACCACATATATAGCTTATGATTTATCTTCATATATAGCATTATGTAAGGTTCCAAATGAGAAAATAAATTTACGAGGAAGAGCTCGAATTACCAAGAGAGTAAAATAATCAATTTTGGGTGTATCATAATCACAATGCACCATAATGTATGACCGATGAACTTTCTAGGTTTCCATATTCATATACAGAGGGATGTGTCATTGTTTTATGCACGCTGGTAAGGAATTATACTCACACTCTAATTGATTAAGTGTTCTTGGGTGATTGTGTGGGAATAGAGTGATTATCGTTAATAATTATTGCTAATTGATTATTCATAAAAGGTTCATTTTTCCAAAACTTTCTAAAGGGGGAGCGTTTCACATATTTGGCATCCCGTCATTATTTCTAATTGTTCAACACTGATTTGTTCCATATTTACTATTTACTTCAGCTCATCGTCTTACAAATTTACAATATTATGAGAAAAGAATATGTACGACAATGATTTTCCACCACTAAATTTAGGTATGGCCGGAGAAAAATATTTTTTGTGCTATATGGCCGGAGATATATAGTATACCCCATAATTATGCTGGTAATTAAAAATAGATTCACATTACAAGCAAACAAGGTCCAAGTTTAAGGTAAAGATAATGAGTGTGCATATTGTCATTTGTAACGTATTGTATGCAGTATGCTTATTATGTATGGTAATCCATTTCCGCCATAAAAACATTCCATGCAACAATTCGATAGATCATAATTTATATTTTGATTAATAACCTTGTACTGAAAAATAATGAAAATGGGTCATTAAAGCTTGTCTAAAGTTAGGTAGACATGAATGATTGTTATTTGTTTATATATGAATCATGATTAAGCTTTATACGAGCCCATGCAAGTGTAAATTTTAGAACAATAAAAGAATTAGAAAAAGGTTAAAGGAGGTTGGGAGATTGTAACAAAAAGGAGTTAATTACGAAGTGCTGTTATAATCCTGCATCCATAAGAATATAATACAGTATAGTATTAATTCAAAAAAAAACCAAACTCAGTACTTAGATACTCGAATGATCGGATCTCATAACACTTGATCCAAAAACAATTGATTTGTTGAGATATGTACTGATAAATAACACAAAGATTTTCGTCACAACTCACATCCATATCATTTATCATAATCTAATGTGACAAAATATGATTAAATTTTGACATAAATTAAAGATAGAATGCAAAGAATTGGTTATTATTATTATATTCTTTACATAAATCTAAAGCTACGAATAAATAGGTACCGCGCGCTTAGATAAACTTATATATTTAACTCCTTTACATACTTTGATGTTTTTATTTATATTGTAATTAAATCCTACATGAAATATGGGAAGAAATCAAGGTGAATGCACTTTTTTAACTTCTCTCTTACTTTTTGCGCTCTCTTTCTTACTATTTGGTATTTTTCTCTTTGTGTTGTTTGAATAAAATAATACTTCATAGGACGAACTTCTAGAAACGTCCCAATGGAAAAAGCAGTAAGAATAAATTGCAATGGGTAGAGTACTTCAAATTAAATGAACATATTTTTCTTCAAAAGATAAAAAATGAGGTCGAATAAGCTATATCCATACCGGGAAAAATAGACCCGAATATGAAGATTCGAACCAAATGACCCAAACGTCGACCCGGGCAAAAAGAGATCCGAAACCGGAAAAATCCAAACCCATCCAAAATGAAATTGACAAAAAGGGACTCGATACCCGAAATTAGTCGAACCGATTTAACTAAAATTGAATCAACCCAAAGTCAATGACCTGAATCCCACCTAAACTGAACCGACCAATTTAACCCGAATAACCCCACATGTATATTGTATGAACTTTAATCTTTTTGGTTTTGGGTGATAAGTCCAACATCAAATTGCTTGGAATTTAATTAGTTACTAATAGTAACTTCTAAGATTTCTTAGATAAATAATAAATAATATATATAGGTTTATTTATATTTGCTTTGAAATAAGTATGAAATATAATCGTGCATTGGACCACCAAAAAAATGAATCAAAACGCGAATGAACCCAAACCGATTTTCACACGATCTGAAATGGCTTGAAATCCTTATCTGGTACCGGAACCGTCCCGAACAACCAAAGAACCAAATCAAAATTGAAACTCAAAATGGATCGAATCTACCCAAATCGAAATGACCTGAACCAAAATTGACCTAAATCATACTTGATCTGAACAACCCGAATGCAAGGTCTAGCAAGTAGCAACATCCAATCGAGTTTATAATAGACATGTAGTTGTGTTATGCATGTTACCTGTTGTTATTATTTAACCCAATCAAGTACTTATAAATCATTTCTCACTTTAATCTTAAAGGATCTGGTTTAACTTAGCTTTTATATGAAGTAGATCTAAGTAAAAAAGGAAATTTGTGTAAATGATTATTACCATATCCATTTACCTTCCCCTTCGTGGGTATCACAAGCAAAATAGTCATGAAAACAAGATGAAAGTTAAGCTCCCATCACTCATGATAACAGTTAACACTATCTGAAGGCATGAATCAATTATCAAATCTTATATATCTCAAGAGTGATAAACCAAAAAGGAGCCAATTTACTGGAGAAATCACCGACAGAATATTAATTGGGCGGATTTTCAGGGAATAAAAACAAAAATTTCGACTCTTTTTTCCCCTCCTTTTTCTTCCTTTTTCCCTTTAACCATTTCCTTTTGTATTATTGTATTTTTATGATAACTGTTTTTGATACCCCCCCCCAAAAAAAAAAAAAAGCCCCCACCAAGCTACCACCATCACCTTTATATTCGAGTTTTCATACTAGGTAACCATTACAATGGAAGGTAGCTAGTCCCTAGTAACTATCATTGCCAAAAAAGAAAGAGAGCTAGTAATTAATAACTAATATTCTATTAAATCTGAATATTTTTTATTAACTGTTTCACAATAATTTATGAGCGGTTAGAAATTTATCAAAATGTAAAAAGTTTCAAAACAAAAAGATATACTACCTCCGTCCCATAATACCAACACTTTCCTTTTATGTTTGTCCAAATTAGTTTCAACACTTTTTTTTGGCGTGGCCCCACCATTAATATATTATTTCTGTACACATTTTTGCCCACACTCTACCTTTTATCAATAAAAAGCTACCCAACTTTCTCTCCTCTAATAAAAAATACCCCACCAACTCCTATCACATCTACTTTTTAAATAAAATAACATTTCGATAACCACACTACAACTTATCACCTTAAACTACGTGTCCCAACAAGTGTTCAGATCTTTCTGGGACGGAGGGAGTATAGACTAATATATTAAAAGGCGTGCCTAAACCAGGAACGGTGTCACGTGACGCTCTCCCTAAGGGAGTTTTACTGCATGTAATCCACAACAATAAAAAAAATTAGAAATTGCGTGGCATAAGGTTTGATCCCGGGACCTCAAGAACATATACTAAAGTCTTAACCACTAGACCAAATAACATTTAGTGTTATCATCTTAAAGTATATATAATATTAATAAATAAAAATTTTCCTTACCCGGGGCGTAACCCGAGCCTAATTAGTTTCATTATAAGTAGTGGTAAAACCGCCTACTAAAAGCTTTGAACTTACTTTCTATAACTAATCATATATTTCATGTAATATAGTAATAGAAAATAATCAAATAATCTCTTCTCACTCCTTGTAATAGACTAACTTTTATGATATGTCGTCAGCTAATATATTACATATTTGATTTTTGTGGTGAAATATGACTAATATTGTTGATATTTATATATAAGCAAAAACTTGTATTTTTCTTTCTAGTAGAAGTGTATGTCAATATAAATGTAGAAGAGATTATATATATTGTGATAAAAAAATTTGAGTTTTGTATTCATCTCTGGAGGTTAGATACTGAAAATTTGAAAATATGGCTAGATTTATGTAGCTTCTTTTACCCCAAGGAAACTTTTAAAACAAAAGTAGCATAGAAAGGTATATTAATGCATGATTTGTGGAGGTGCTACAACTTTTAATCGGCATTGATTAGTTTAAGCAAATTACCTTGTCCTTGAGGATTTGTATGCATGAGCTAGTGCATCACAAATTGAGTAGTTTCTTTATCTTTCTTTCACCTTCACTTTTATGTTTGATTGACAAGTTACCTAACTCCAACGTAAAAGTTAAAACTACTTCCATCATGCCAGATTTATATAGGAGAACCCTAAAGTAAAACCAAGGTAAGCTACCTTAAAGTTACGCCCAATAACTATACAAAGGGTAATGTAGATGCAACTCTATTATTTCTACTTTTGATTCATTTTAAAAGTCATCTTCTTAGGCTAATCTCAAGTAAATCAGTTTCCCTTCTTGAGCCGGTTTTCAGGAATAAGAGAGTGGGATAAGGATAGGAAATTAGTTGGTAGGATAGACAAAATGAGGAATGATAAACCAATATTGGATATTGGTTTTGCCATCCAATATCCATGGCAAAACCGTAAATTCGGCAAGGGAAAGAAAAGTAAAAGGTGGAAAAGTCTGCCAGTTGGCAGTTGCAATTAATCAAGCAAGCTACAGTACAATCGGTTTATCACTCCTCTAGACAAAATACCCTCATTAGCTCTCACAAACTCTCCTCCCTTCTTTGTCTTCATTAAGATAAAATAGTACTACATCCGTTCCTTTTTAATAGCTTCACTTTCACTTTCGACACTATTCACAAATTTCCCTTTCGACTATCATTTGTGATTTATGGTTAAGAGAAAATATATACGTGTGAGGTCCTTGTTTGATTCGCCCGATATGTACTTTTAGAATATCGACTTTTTATATTTTTTACGAATACAAAATTAGAGATATAAAGTTCAAAGTAGTGCATCGACATGCGTGAAAAGTAACTATTAAAAAGGAACATAGGTAGTACTTTCTTAACTTTTCTTAAATAAGAGGGATTTTTATCCCTATCCGATCCGCCTATCCCTATACTCCCTTTTATCTACATCCCATTAAACAAGCACTACATTCATTTCATTAATTTCGTCCCTGCTCTTATCCCTATCCCTCTTCCCTTATCCCTCTAAACAAACGCTCCCTAAAGCGTAATGAGTGGAGGATCTAGAAAATATTTTAAACAGATTTATCATAAAATTTTAATAAAAAGCATGTCAAATGAAAAATAAAATGAAGGTAATAAAATGAGGATGCTTCAAATAAGTTTAGATAATAAAATATTTTTAGGTAATTAAATTTTAGTAAGTTATGTACATACGAGACTTATTAATTTAGTTTAAGGTTAATAAGTTCATATAAGTTTAATTTATTAATACAATAAGCTCTAATATAATGTGCTAAGCTAGCTGCCCAACAACTTCTTCGGCTCCATCACTTCAGAACCACAAACTTGCTACTGGCTACAACTTTCAACCTCCTCCAAAGCTCGTCCAAACATCTCTACACACCTAAAAGATCATTGAGGTACTTGTGAGTTGTCAAGTGTCAATTTTAAGATGAATTATATCGTGGAAAGAATATCTTGGTCAGTAAAATTCTTATTTCATCTTCAAAATAATGTGATGTATTTTAATTAGTGTATAAGAAGATAGATCCGACCTTGACATTTAAAAGAGATGTCACTTTTGTCCAGTTTATTCTAGATGAAGAGAAATATACAACAAAATTATTAGCCCCATACTATGCAACAAAAATGCAATCCCAAATTTAATGAACAAATCTGAATGTTTTTGTTACCGCTTCTACTAACCTATAGTCAGCCTTGACATGCCTAAAAGCTGACCTTGCTAAGATGGAGGGGTTTCAATTTTCTAATTCTTAGTCTTTTGAAGACTTGAGTGATAGTGCACCCACCCAAGTATTATTTCAGGATGACTCTCTTGACCAGTCTAATTAAGGAAGTTGGAAATGGGAAATGAAAGATGAAAGTATGAGTGGAAATTAGAGAGTATGGAAGACAAAGCATTAGCTTGTATGGTAGTAGACTTTTACTAGCTACTATCTAAGAATAAGAAGAACAGTTCTAAAGGTAAAATGAAACAACTAAGCACTCCCTCCGTCTCATAATATAGTCTTCGTTTTTCATTTTCAGGTGCCCCAAAATATAGTGCTTGGTTCTATATTTAATTTTATATTTTTTTCGTAACTTGCTTAGAAAAATCGTGTCATCATCATTTATTTGCTTCTTAAAATTAGTTTTTTTGTTTTGTTTATTCAACCCAAGGGTTACATTTAATGCTCTTTCTCTCCTAAAATTACCTTTTTCCATACAACATTTATTTAAATAAATAGAAAGTCTTTACTTTCCTCTTAGATTCTATTTATGTTAATTTCCCGAAAAAATGGAATCAACCACATTGTGGGACGGAACACTATTTAATAGCAAACAATGACGTGTGATTTTGTCATAATTTTTAATGATAATCAATTTATACCTACTAGATGGAGTTAATGGATATTAGGGGTTTAAATGGCATAGAAATTTTTTATTTTCTTGAGGCAGGGTAAGATGAAGGGTCTTATTCGGCCAAAATCTCTTGCACATCAATCTAGTCTGGATTAAAGGACTAGACGCTTTTGGAGTAGGAGAAAGGGTAAATATTAAGATATTAAAAAATTACCAAAGTAGACCCACTGACCCACCAAACAAACAATTGCAAACCAAGAGTCCAAGATCACGTCTTACTCTTAGCAACAAATATCAAATTGAACAATTCCGAGTACTGGAATGACCGCGCTGCAAACACCAACAACAAACCAAATAGCACAATAGACGATTGAACAAACCTGAAGGAAAGGGGGACCGGAAAATTAATCTCTAATTTAAGTTAAAAAATCCGGCCGGTAGGTTTAAAGGAGAATAATATGTTAAACTTTAACCCAAGATTTAAATTTGCTCTTGATTCCATGTTAAGAAGGAGAAATATTCAATCTCAATATTATAAACTCACGATAACACCCCCAATAACTTGATTAGTTCATGAGTTTATATAGGAAATCATAACCTAAGTATAATAGGTATAGATCACTAGATAGTAGACATTAGTTACCTAAAGTAACATTACTCTATTTTCTTAAACATACTAGAACCCTAAACATAACATAACTCTAATAGTAAGGGTCAAGAAGATATCCCCTTCCAAAGTGTCCCTAGTGGGGAACGGCAGTAAAAACTTAAACAATTAATATGAATTAAAATGATAAGCAAAATTTAACTTAAATTACTTTTTATTATTTATTGATAACATATAAGTTACTTTAATACCAGATAAATGTATCCAATTGTGTTTGAATCTATACAAATATATTAAAAGGCATTTATGAACGCGTTATATAAGATTTGATCCTTTGACTTCAAGTTTATATACTAAAGTCTTAAGTCTTAAGTCTTAACCACTAAACCAAGTGACTTTTGGTGATATCATTTTAAAGTGAAATATTAGTAAATGAAAATTATATATAATTACAGGGCAGAATGGACCTAAAAACTAGCTTTCTTCTTAAAAGGTAAAGTGGACCAAACCGAACCTCAACTCTCACGGCGTCTAAGTCTAACTTTACGGATCCGACCATTTATGAATCCCTACCTTCAAATATAGTGTACACACTAATGAAGATTAGACCTTATAACCTGAAGATAAAAGTATAATTATTTTTTTTACATCCGGAAAACGTGCATTAATTAAAACTCGAAATACAACCTAGGAGATCTTTGCTAGCAATACTCGCTAGAGCTTGGGATTCCTCGACTAGACTGAGACGCTGACAAATACAAATCTTAGAACAAGAACAAACAAGATTAACCTATTTTTTCCTTGGTATCCTTGTGTTTGAATTAGTCGTAACAATTACTATTGTAGCGTTTCCTTTTCGTAGAGTAAAAAGGGCTATAGTTGTTACTTGGTAGTGGTGGTCATGTTATCATTTATCAAGTCTACGCTTTAATGATTATATCTCCTAATCGACTAATCGTTTCTTAACTGCTCAAATACGGTTGAACTAAAATGATTTTCTTTTTACACTTCGAGGATTTGGTAGGTTGAATAGATATGAGGTAAGTTTATCCAATGCAATTTGTACATTTGTAAGAAGGAGATCACTAATGACGTATACATTTATATGTACTTTTTGTAAATTAAAGTTCAGGTTGATGTCCAGTAATGATGATGATGATGATTCATTGTCAAAATCCTAGTTGACCCTTTCTCTTCTCCTCCCTTCTCTTCCTAAAAAACCCTAGTCTTTATAGTCAATTTGGGACTATTAACATCAATTTCGATGGTAGTAAGCCCCACTTTCTACTTCTATGCACTTATTTTTTAGTTTTCGTCAACAATAATCCTATTTTCTCTTTTTGTTGGAGATTTTTTTACCCAATTTTTGAGTTCTTTGTTCACTAGTGGAAGTTTGGAGTTTAATTTATTAGTCTTTCCTTGTGGGAGTTTAAATTTTGGTTTTCATGTTTTGTTACGAAGATATATTATATTAATGGTTTGCTATACAGTTTTGCAATCAATATTGGATTTTCTTACGCTATCAGAAAGATGCATGATTCAGCGAACAAATGAGGAATATGTTTTATTATCAGATTTGGTTCATTATATCATAATTATATCGTAGATGAACTTTATTTGATCAAGTTAGGTTGTGTTTCGTCGTTTCTTAATATCGATTGTAGATGTTGTATGGCTTTCAATTTATGAAAAACTATCTTTTCCCTTCAAAAAAATCTAAATTCATGTTCAAACATGCGATTTTCCTATTTTTTACTCACTTAATATAATACTATCGAGAAAATTTATATTAAACCAGGGTGTACCATGCTCATGTGCACCCAATACTATTTTTTACTCATTTTCCATTGCTTATTTAGTTTGAAATTCTCCAAATAAGCAAAATTTTTACTCATTTCTAATTGCTTATGCTCATTTGCCCGGCCAAATGAGCAAACTTTCTCAAATGAAAAAATATTTCTACTCGTTTGAGAAAATGAGTAAACACTTTTGCCCAAATGAGCAAGCTTTTTTGCTCACTTTCTCAAATGAGCATAAGTATTTGCTCATTTGAAACTACAATATTGATTTCAAATGTGAATGTAAGTCCACCGTTCATGAACTCCGAAACTTCAATATTTATTTTTGCCATTGATGAAGCCCAACTTTCCGAAATCATATTTTATAGTTTATCAATTTGATTGACCATGTTGAGAGAAAAATCATGAAGGAGAGAGAAATTTAAAGGTGAGAAACAATGGAGTAGAGATAAATTTTGAGGTAATGTAAAACAATGAAGGTAAGAGAAATCTAAAAACTAGCGTTGATTCTTTAATCATCTTTTACATTATTGATCATTAATTCTGCCCTAGAAGAATTTTGGAAAACACTAATGTTGATTCTCAACTTTGAAATTAATTTCGATATTGATGAAATTCGGAGCTGCAATATTTGTTTTAAATTTGCCATTCATTTATTTCAATAAAGGTTGCAAATTTGATGGAGAGAGAGAAACAATGTTGGAGCAAAATTTAGAGGTGAAAAACAATTGAGGAGAGAGAAATTTGGAGGTGAGAGACAATGGAGGACAGAGAAATATGGAGGCAAGAGAAACAATGGAGAAGAGGATTAAATAAGAATAAGAAAGAAAGGAGTAAAATGTTGGTCATTTAACGAACTTATTACATAATTACCCATGGGTGTACCATGGTCCATGAGTATGGTACACATGCATGTACTCTAGTACTATAAGCAAATAGTTATTGATTAGCAAGTTTTATCCTCAATTTTGTTGATAAACACACTTAATTTTTCAGTCGATTAATCCGTATCAATATGGTACGGTTAAATAATAAAAATTTACCAATTCAAGATTTCAAAACAATCTGGTCCAAATCAGTGAACACCTGAACCATGAAATTATCTATGACGTACATGCTAGCTATCCTATAATCTTCAGTGAGGGTTTTGTACAAGTGCAAGTATAGGTTCTACTCCAATGTTATTCAACAAAAATTCAAGTCCAATTCACCTTTTATGGAATGACGTATTCAAGTAGAGATATAAGATGGCACTAGGTCAAGTTGAGCTATGCTAAACCAACCAACACCAAAACAATGTTTTGGGATGGCAACACGGGCACCATACATAGGCTCAAAGAGGCCTATCGAGTAAATTTTAGCATCTCACCCTTCGACTCCTCGAAGCGCTTCGTTAAAATAACCATATTCGTCAACTCAACTATTATTTTATTATCACTTCACGTGAGGAGGAATATGCAAACTACACTTTATCTTTCAGACGGGTTAACAATACGGGGTTTGATTCTTAACTCACACACTTAATCCCATCTTAATGCATGTTCTTTTGGGTGAATCGAACCGAATCGAATCGAAATAAATGAAAACCGTGAGAGAAAATTAACTGAACTGAATATGTCTGAACTGAACTGAACTGAATATGCCTGAATAGAGCCTTATTGGGATTAAGACTTTAGAATTGAACTCCTAATAGATTTCTTCTTGCTTGAAGTTGAAACAACTAAAATCCTCATGGGCCTCTAAAATCCAAAAAATATAGTACCACTTACAACATGGAATATGGACCACTAACCAATAAGCAACTTGATAATTTAAAGTCCATTTCACCATATTTTTATGTGGCCTTTTTGCCCTTTCCAGAATTTGGAATTTTCCCTCCATTTAAACGACAACAAACAATAAACTGAACTCTCCTCCTTTTTGTTTCTCTCTCCTCAATCTGACAATGGCAGTATCAATGGAGGCGGGAACTGCCGTTATCCTCACTCTCTCTCCTCCTCCCATCCCCGCCATTTTTCGTCGACGAATTCAAAATTCTATCGGAAAATCGTCGCATTTTTCCGGCGTTTCTCTCTCTACTCGCACTTCGAATTTCCGCATTTTCAGTGTCTCTCGAAGGCCTAATCAGGTATTTTGAATATTTTTCGATTTTTTTTGGTTTCTGATTGATTAAATTTCTTCGCTCATATTTACAGTTTCGTGATTTTCGTCGGTTTTTAGGATATTCTTGTTGATTTTGTCGTGTGAATTTGAAGTTTTGTGCTCCGAATTTGTTGCTTGATTGTTTGCGGTTTTGGAAACTTGATTTGATTAAATTTCTTCGTTCATATTACATAATTTCGTGATTTTCGCCGATTTTTAGGGTTTTCGTGTGAATTTGAAGTTTTTGTGCTCCGAATGTGTTACTTGATTGTTTGCGGTTTAGGAAACTTGATTCGATGAGTTTAGAGTATCAATATCTTAAAATTATACGATAAAACTTCAATTTAATGTGATAATTTGAGTGATCTCCGAAATTACGCCTTCATGTAGCTCTTTGAATGATTTAGTATTTATCTACATGTGTCTCATTAGCTTACATTGGCAATCGGTGTCGAAAGTGGTTCAAGACTCCAAGTTATACCTGTTAAAGACTTTCGCGTTAGAATGGAATTTAATAGGATCCACATAAACCATATCTACGCATATGATTATGATGCGCGAATCGAACTAGTTGTTATTGTGTGAAATTGGTGCCATACAGGCCACTGCACGTAAAATCGAACAAGGTAGAAGAGTAATGAAGTCCATAATACATTTACTATCTTTTTTCAACCTGGTGAAGATATCTGGTGTTGTTATTAATCGTTTTTGTTTCAGGGGGATTTTTATGGAGGCGGCAATGACGTTACCTTGACACCTGTGTCTGTGTTAACTTTCGCGAAAGGACTGCTGAAATTCATTTTTGCTAACCTTCTTCCGCTAGGTGAGTTAGTTGTAATGCATTTTTTGTTAAAATGATTGATAGTAAGTTCTGAAATCTGATATATTTTTATGTATACAAACTTTGTCCCTTAATGTTAATTCAGTAGAATTTGGATTATGATGACTGACTCTAGATTTAGTGTGCTGTAGTGTTTGTTGTTTGACTCCTGATATTGTAGTAAGAAAACTCTATGTCGCTTGACAAGTTTGAGACTGAGAGCTTTTTGGGGATAAGTTATTTATAATGACATGTTTCAATTTTTGTCCAAGTCTTCATGCAGATTCTTTAACTGTAACTTATTAGAAAATGTCAATGTGGAAACTCATCTGGTTGTCTCTGTTGTTCAGGCAGATTCTTTGACACTTGCTGTGTGTAATAGGCTTCTACTCTTTATGTATATATTACTGAGCTCATGCTCATTGCTTCTTTTGTTCACTTCCTAATTGATGAGGGGAATTCTGATGGTCGGCTCTAGAATTACCGTCATAAACAAGGAAGGTGAAGAAAAATAAATAAGGGAGAAGAAGGGGAAAGGAAAGGCAGGGATTTCTCTGATCGGCAATTGGAAGTTCTCCGCCTTATCATTTGTTCTTTGGTTTGATGACTTGATCAATGCCTTGTTCTCTTCAACTTATTTTCGGCAATAATCAATTTTGATAACAAGAGTCAGTTTTTCCACAAACATCAAAGATTGCATATCAAAATATTAGTTTATAAGCAAAAACTACTTTGGATCGGCAAATATTAGTTTTAATTAGCAAAAACCATTTTGTATATGATAAATTTGTCTAAGCAAAAAATAGTTATGATCATTAAAAGTCACTTCAGTTTATTTGAAAATTGAAAAGAATAGGACCCTTGGAGCAAAATCCTCTTTCCTTCCTAACTAACCTGCCTCTATCCTCTGTCCCCTCATAGGCCATAGCTACCCATCCTTACTGACTCACAAGTAAGAATGCACATAGCTTTACTTATGGTAAGGTATGGACAGAGAATTATCATACATCTAGAATTTGCTATATGCCAAACTAAGCAGATCTATGTACTAGAATTTCTGTGGTTTCACTCATCATTTACTACTAAAACCAATCGATATAAATCCTATTTACACGAAGACCAAGTGGGACTCTATTATTTTTGGAATTTAAGAAATGTATAAAGTAAGCAACTTTCTTTAAATGAATATTGTTAAGAAAATAGAGGTTTTGTCATGTATCTATTGAGAAAATACTACCGAAGTTTGAGGAAAACTGATACATTCTCCATAAACTTTTTGGTATGAGAGATTTGTAAGTTTCTCGAGGGCAAAGTATATTTTTGGTTCTGCTATGAATTAACATAGCAGAAATTATGGAAGAAGATGAGTATTTGATTGATAAACTGAATATACAGCAATTGTAAATGATATTCAAGCTTTCGAGAGGCTTGATTCTCTCCCAAATGAACTCTTAAAAGCTCACCAATATTCTAATCAATTTTCGACATATTAATTCCTTCCTAATGTTCTTTTATTTATAGTAGTACTCCTCTAACTAATTTCCTTATCTTCCTCCTCAAGACACTTCTAACTGAATTATATTGCACTACCTAATATGCCCCTCCCCCTACTATGGATTCATAGCAGGTTCTAGCCCTTCTTTTTGTATTGGATTGACACCCAATGGTGCCCATTGAATGTAGTTCTATATCACCTATAATTTATTTTTATATTATTGCAGACTACAGTTACGATGGGAAAATTCAGCAAATAAAGTTTAAGCATGAATCTATCTCTTGCTTTAGCTCCTTTTCACTGTTGCTGTTATTTACCGTGCCAACTTTATTTTGTAGCTCTTGTTGGTGGTGTAGCACTTGGGTTCACCAGTCCTACACTGGGTTGTCTAGCACACAAATATTCCTTGTCAAAATTTATCACCTGTTGGCTTTTCTTTTTGTCAGGTAAGTGTCTGTATGTTCTGCTTTATGGTTTTGAATTTTGAGCTAGGCTGACTGATATACTTCTTGGACTTCTAGGACTGAAATCACAGGATGGTGATGTTAAAGAAGTTGTTGAGGCTTGGCCTGCAGTACTTTATGGGCTTGTATGATCTCAATTTTCTGAATGTGTACTGTATGTTGAAAGTTCCTACCCTTTAGATCTATTGTTCACAATCCATATATGATATCTTATTATGCTTGAGTCTTGACTTTTGTTATATGATTTCACTTTGAATTTTTTTAAATTCTCAAGTAGTGGTGTGATGTTGCATAATGTAGTCGTGAGATACTCTGGAACATATTAGCCGTCTTTGGGGAGCTTTGCTGCTCTGGTCTCTGATACTTTGTGATTTGAGGATAATGTTCATTAAGCATGTCTGGTAACTACTTCACTAAAGACAAGAGAAATATATTTGATAAGAATTAAAAAAAAAAAGATTCAAGTAGCCTTGTAGGAGCTCTCTTACTGAGCTACTGAAAGAACATGACGAGCCAATGTTACATTTGAGACAAATACAAGCATGGGGTTACATTTAGAGAATAGCACCATAACAAAGAAAGTAATAAAACTCTTTCCCTCAAAGATTCCCGACTTTGATACTAAATTCCAACAACCTATGTCCTTTATATCCAACTGCAATACCTATGTGATATTCATGCATGTTGATTGCCAATATTTGCTATAGTGAATTCCTTCTTATTTCTCCCAAAATTCGTTTAGTGGACCTGTAAGTGCTCCAGGAGGGTCTGTGAACTCATCTGATCCTCATTGTTGCACAAAAGTAATGACATCAAACTCCTCACTACAAATGCACAAGACATCCATACCAAGATCTAGACACTTATTTGGTTTTGGAATTTGGAGATTGTCTGTCCATAACCCTAAATCTTATCTAGGATCCAGGATCTTGGTTTTCCCTATGTGATTGGAACTGGATGGTGGGAAAACGATGGTACTTTTCTGGGAAAGAGCAGGGAAAGACATCCTGAAGAATACCGCATCCAATTTTTTTTTTATTAAGCTCAGTGTTGACCCTGAATGTGATCATATGTTCTATGGATCTGGTGTCATTTGAGCCTTGAAGAGATTGCTTTTAAGCCGCATCATATAATACTGCATGAAAGGTCTTTTGTCAACAAACATAAGGCTTTAATGTATCTTTGACCTTTGCCCTCTATACAAGAGTTTTGTGTGAGCCCTTCATACAATCATGGCTCAATAAGAAAAAAAGGACTTATATGAGCATCATGTTTTGAGTATCTTGGTAATTTCTTGAAATCATAATCTCTTTATGCATGAACGGTAATATTTTCTAAAGAGGACGAATAATCAATAAAGATAGCTCTTAAAGTTTTGAACTTACGGGTTTGATGACTTTTGAATGGTGATATTAAATTTCTGAAAACCCCTTTCTCTTTTCAGTCTTTGGAACTTGCTTGAATTACAGGGTTTTCATTTAGATGTTTGGCCTTGCACAGGTGCATAATCCTTTCTCAAAAAAATGCTTCACAATTGAACTGCCAGCACCATTTCTTTTGAACAGAATGACTCATCAAGTTGGAGTGGAATGTTGTAGAAGGCATCACCCATCCATAAACATGGTTTTGTTGGATGTGCTCTAAGGGTCTGTTCTGTTCAACTTATTTTGTCTTATCTTATCTTATTTTATCTTATCTTATAAGATCTTATAAAATCTTATTTGATCTTATCTTATAAGATCTTATAAAATCTTATTTGATCTTATCTTATAAGATAGTTTATTGTGTGTGTCTAACATCTTATCTTATCATATCTGATCTTATATGATCTTATCTGATCTTATAAAATCTTATATAAGTTAAAATAAGTTGAACAGAACAGACCCTAAGTATGTTCTTCAATTGCTTAGGATGCCGTGAGATGCATCTGAAAGAATTTGTGTTTGATGTTCAGGAATAAGGGATCCGGACATTTTGAGTATTTCAAACTCCTAATGATAATAGAGAAAGCAAAATAGTTGAGAAGTGGCCCTAAAACTTGCTGGAGCTTGTTATTTTTATGTGAAGCCAATACCAAGACTGCTCATAACCATATGATGGTCTTATTCTGAGTGAACTGTTGCAGATGCTTACAAATTATTTCTATGTGGTTTATTGCTTGCCAACAACCTGCTTCGATTTGCCTTCATATTTCTCTAGTTTTTGTTAGATATTTTGATGACACAGAACTGGGAAAAGAAGTGCCTCACTGCTTTTTTATTATTCTCTAGGCTTCCATCCTGCTGGTGTGTCCTATCTTCTCAAAGTTGATTCTCAAAATTCGCATGGTACCACAAGAGTTTATTACAGGCATGTATTCATCAATACATTAAGTGCACATGTAGCATATAATTGTTTTTTTTAGCTAGTACGATTTTGAGTTACAGCTGACTTTTAGATAACTGATGGGACAGGATTGGCGATCTTTAGCTGTATGCCTACGACATTGAATGGAGGAGTAGCACTTACACAAGTATCTGATTGAGCTGCTCTCAGGGAAAAAAAGCGGTCGCGGGCGGTTCAGCGGGGAACGGCGTGCGGACGCGGAACGGCCTCGGGAACGGAATGTAAACGGCTTTGGCGGCTAGCGACGATTTTTAAAAAAAATTCAAATATAACGTTCTTAACCTTTATTTGCATTGTTTTAGTTATTAAGCATTATTACAACATAATATTAACCAAAATCTAAATATATCAAATATCATGTTTCATCAATTATTTAATTAAATCATCAAATATTTTATGTTTGAAAAGAACGGAAGTAACGAATAAAAAAACGTTGGAGTCCGAGCCCGATTACGCAACGGCGAGAAGTATGTGATTTTTATTATAGTGTTTTAGTTTTAATGTGGATTTCGCGGAACCGTAGAAACCAAAAACTGTTGAAGTACGGCCGTTCTACCTAAAGGGAAAGTTTTAATTCCATGGCTGCTCTTTGATTCTTAGCTGCATTCAAGTATCAGCAGGTCTATTTGACTCGTTGTCTTATGATGTGACACCAGCTTGTAGGTGGGAATTCTGCTTTGGCTCTTGCTCTGACAGTGATATCTGTTCTTATAGGCATATTGACCGTAAGCTACACTTTCCCTTGGTCTCCTCTCTTAAAAGTTTTGACTTTTCTGCTGTTCATTTGGCTCTTATCCTATTAATTAATATATGTATTAGTCTCATCTTATGTCTGATTTTGAAGTAAGATGACTTGGGATAGGCTGTGTAATATTCTCATACAGTGATGCATACAAGAAACCGCTATTAGTATTGCCTTATCATAAGAACATCGGCTACCAGGTTGGCTTACTGAAACAGTTGTGATAGTGAACATCTCCTTTTCAGGCGCTTATGACACAAAACCAATCACTTTCTATATTCGATATGAACTTCATATAGTCCAGAGGTTTAGACTGAAAAATGATAAATTCATACTCCCTCCGTCCCCAAAACAAGCTAACTTTTTTTCTTTCACGGTTTGTAAGACACGCCTTTGACGATTAATATCTGTAAGTATGAATAAAAAATGCTTCGGAAGTATGTTGAAGTACGCATTGGAACCAATTTAACAAGACTCCACTTGATAATGTTTTATGTTAAATAATGGTAAAACTTAATTTCAATTTATATGAACTTTGACCTTTATGAAGGAGATGCTAACTTGTCTCACCTCTCAAGGACAAAAGAATCAAAATTGTAGCTGCTCAACTTAATTGCAGACCTTATTGCACCTTATAATGCTTCTACTCTGGTATGAACAAATCCAACCAAACAACTGTCTTTAACTACTACTAAGGAGCCCTTTTCCCTGACCTGTTATAGCTTGAAGGATGAATATGTTCTCATCCTTATTTATGACATAGCTTATATGAGGTACTTCAACATCAATGTTACCCTAATGTCTCAAAAAAATCTTCTGCCCATGGCGAAGTAAGGAGGTATCAAATGTATGCTACCTTACTTCCATGGTGACAAGGAAGTTGTCATCGGCTGACCTTGATCTGAAACCTGGGAATAATTTTTTGCATTAAAATGATACAAAGCATAGACAGCTTACCAGTCATTTTAATTGTGCATTAGTCAAAGTTTTATAAAATTAGTTTTTGAATTGTAGGTACCTCTCTGGATCACAAAATTTGTTGCTGATGGATTTGGTGTAACAATCCCGACCTGGCAGCTGTTTCAAAGTCTTGTTCTTACCCTTATAGTCCCTCTAATCCTGGGAAAGGTTATTTCCACTTCAGTTTATTGTTTTGGTTGAATAGTAATCTTTTGCAAACTTGTAAGTGGTAGTGCAACATTGGATGTTTAAGATTTCCTTGTCTTTATTGTGGTCGTCAGCTATCCTTCAGTACCTTCTTGCTTGTTCCAGAGTCTCTTCATTAACTTTGTTGTGAAAGTTTAAGCTTCTTGCTTGATGCTGTAACCTTCCACTTAGTGCCTTCTCTATATTAGATTAGCTTGAGTAATTTCATGACCACTTTCATCGTGGGAAGTCTCTTTGCTTAAAAAGTCCAAGGTTCCTTTCTCTATAGTGTTGTAGGTATTTTAATCAGTGGTGCTCTCTACATCTGAAGTCAATTGTTCTGTTTTCAGGTATTGCGGAATTCGTTTCCTGGTAAGTTTTTGTTTGACCTTGAGGCTGGATATGCATTGTCTTTTGGGTTGAATTTTAAAAAGAATTATCCTTTCTGTTTCCTGTTCTGGTTAAGAGATTGCTGATGCGTTAGTGATTTGTTATTGAGAACTGTTCACGTAAGTATGAAAGGTTATTTTTTTTCTGACTCTGCAATCAGATTCATGCAATAATTCTGAAACTGCTTTAGGTGAGTCTGAGGGTGACTCAGGAGTTATGCTACAATCCTGTTCAGTTAAGGAAAAAATTTATGAAACTAGACCTATGGAGAGTAAAATGTAATTGGTAGAAAGAGAGAGATCAAAGTTGTTTACATAGTAAATGTGTATGGTTAATTTCTGTTGTTTTCCTTCCAAAATGCTGCTGTCTTAACAGGTATGTCAAGCTATGTTGAACGTAACGAGAGGTTGTTTTCTGTCACCACTTCAATTCTCCTTGGTATTGTAAGTCCTGTACTCCTTTTTTTAGTAATCTTCCTGTGGTAGAATTAAATAGTTGTGAAATGCATGTGATCATTTATAAAAAAAAGTACTCAAATCAGCTTTTGGAACTTCTGCTCGACAGTCATATACCTAATCAGAGAATTTAAGTGGTTTAAAGGATTGGCATTTCCTACGAAGGACAATCTTTTATCTATTTAATATTTTGGTTTTGATGTTGAAACTTTTTCTTGTTGAAACTATGCTGCTTTTTTTTTAATCACTTCTAATATCTTCACTCCATGAGTTCATTGTGTGTGCTCTTTTTTGATGGTTTGCTCTATTTATCCTCTCATATTGACTTTTAAAATGGAACTTCAAGGTGAGATTTTTGTGTGATTTCTAATATTTGGTCTTCTCTCTACCTTGATTCAGTTTCCTTGGATGCAAGTCAGCAAGTCACGTCAATTATTATTGATGGTCAAGCCTGAAATCTTTGTTTGTGCTATTGTGATTGGAATGTGAGTATTTATTTCATAATGAATTTGATTTTATGTTTCATGATAGCAATATTATGGCTGTAACTTGGGTATTGATTGTGGAGTAAGTTACTTATTTCCTTCCACTATCCTTGTACACTGACCTTTTTCCACTTGCACGTCTTTTGGTGTCTTAATCTGAGTTATAAGGTTAACATAGTTCAAGATGGTGTTAGTAGGGAGTTAATGATTTATACACTACTCTTAATAACAACCTTCAAGCTTGAGATGAAATATAAAGTCATGGTATACATAATAGTGAAGTACTATGGAACCATACAGGTTAATGTCCTGCAAATGTGGCTGCAAAAGGGTCAAGAATGAATCCTGTTTGAGTGGGAGTAGTCTCTCTCGTGTTTTTCCTCCAAAATTGACTGAGATCATTCATCTAATTTATCTCATGGTCATTCCTCCAAGTCATAAAGCCCCTACATCTTCAGCAGGGTTTTTATTGTTAACTTTCAAACCCACAACCGTGGTTTTATGTGTGTTGAAAATGCAGTATCACTCTATGTTTGTCCTTGCAGCAATCTGCGCACAAAAGTGGTTGAAGCGTATGACAGAAATCCATGTGATGGCTGCCTTGTGTCTTTGATTTGTCTTCTCTTGCCTTCTTTTCACCAACTTAGTGGACACTAGCCTTCCCTTTCTGAGATTTCATTTGGTAATCTTATGGTAAACATTCTTTCTCATCTAAGCGCAATTTCCTGAACAACAGCGAAACAATGATGTTCTCTCTTTTTTCCTTCAGTCTAGAATCTCTCGGTTACTCGTCGAGATATTTTGAATAGGTTACCTTCTGTCATCTCCTTTTCCTATTGGCCCCATCAACCCAGCATATTGTTTTGTCATCCTCTCTACGTTTTCTCAAGCTATGTCCTGTTTGACTATTTTACTTTTTGGAGTTATTACAGCCATCAAACAGTGTCACTGATTCCATGCTCCACTAATCATCCTGCAGCTGTTTATTGTATGTGACAATCAACTTTAATTTATCAAAGAGATTCAGTATATTTTAACAGGAAACAAACGAATGATGGGACTGTACTGTGAGGACTCATTGTAGATTTAAAAGAGCACCAAATAAAAAACATTGTAGATCCTTTAATCATAGTGGTCCTAAATTGAAAAGTGTAACTTCTGCGGCAATATCCATGGATAATCTAAATGTGAGCTTCATGAAAATGTGAGCATATAATGTAATCAGATTGCAGCTAGACATTCTGGCATATGGTAATATTCCACAGCGCCTTGACTTGTTAATCATTTATGGACATGCACCTCATTCTGCTGTACTGAGGATGAAGTGTTGAATGTGAGGGTAACTTTTATTTTTTTCCCTGCAGACTTGTCCATCTCAGTTTTTTAGTTTTTAATGCCACCTTGGTCAGAGGTTTATCTGTTGGATCATCCTCTTGGAAGTCAGTTTTTGAGAAGCAAGAAAACAGAAGGGCTCTGATGTTGGTTTGTAGTTAGGTTAGTTAATATTCTTGCTGTTACCTGTTTTATTGATTTCCTTTTCTTTATTGTAGCAAGAAAATAGAATTAGATAGATTCAAGCATCTATCTAATTTTTAGCTCATCAGACAGTACATCTTCACTACATGCAATGAATATCGCAAATGTGGAATTCTGGTGTCGGGCACAATTTTTGCATATTTTAAAGATATGGAAGTGAAGATTTTTTCCACATTTCATCTAGTTTAGCTATATGCCGGTGCCTTGTATGCTTCGTTTTAGAATCACTCATGAATTATATAAAATTATCTTTTTGTAGAGATCCTTGCTTATTGCAACAGCTGTAGTGGAGCAGCTTGGAGGTGTTCTTGGGGAATCAGGCTTGCTGCTTCTGCCTTGTGTAGCAGCTGACGTAAACCAGGTACTTTTGCCCAAATCGATCCCTGATCTTCTTTAGTTGTTGCTTCTTATTATGAGCTGATCTATTTAAAGAGGGAGTAATATCGTGGTTATTGTTGTACAATGGGTGTAGATCGGATTTGATTCACTTCTAGTTAACTTCTGGCTTCGAAAGGATGGGTCTTGCGGTAGTGTGAAGAAATCTTGAAGCTTGCATGAGAGAGTATATTGATTCTAAGTTCCCCTCCATCCCATGATTTAAATTTTTTGAATGTACACAATAATTCTTAGATATTTACATATAGATGTTGTTAATTCTTTCAAAAAAATGTACATAATTTATGCTTCTGTTACAAGTAACCTTCAACGAATTCAGATAAGACTTGCTCTCATTTGGTTTTGTTACTTGGTCAAGGCTCACCAAAGAGTATGGGTGGGCATTAGTAGAATATTATTGTGAACTAGACTCTTTGAACTTCCACTTTGACCAGACCATTGGAGAAAGGGGGAGGACGCGTGTCAACTGCTGCAGCACGTAGGGGGCCCTAAGATTGTAGGAGAGAGAATATGAAGGATCCAAAATTGTATATCATGCATTGGGGTAAAAAAATTGATGGTAAAATCAATAGTAGATCATGACTTTATGAGTGAGGTGGAAAAGTGAGAAAGTAATAAAATAATTGATGATCCTAAATTTGCGATCATTCATTGGGTTTGCTCTTAGAGAATCCCGGTTATAGAATCCTCACATATTCCTAAAGGAGGTAATTAGGGAAGTATTTGACATTTTGGAGTTGTGAAGTCTTTCAAGTAAGGTTTCCGAACACTTTTCGTTATTAGATTCTCCTCTACATTTTTTTATTTTTGTGTTTTCATCAAATAATAAAATATAATAAAATCGCTTGGCTAATGGGACCACAAAAACATATCACCATGTCCAACTTTACCCAATTTCATGCTTTGGGACCATAATGCAGAGTCCATACCTCATTCTCAACTCTCTCCTACTTCATTTCTTTCAAAATACTTTCTACACTTCCCTAAATATAAATATCACAATCCTTTTACATACTGTAACTGCTTTAAAGTTGATGGCCCATTACTTTCTCCTTTCAATACTTATACTCTTTCCTTAACAATTGTTTTTTAAATTCAAAAGGTGGTGGTCCCCCACTTTATCTCTCTACCTTTCTTAAAAACGTATTGCTTTCTCTATATAACATCTAAATTGAAACGGAAGAAGTATGGCTAGGTACACGATGGGAGTGTTTGTTGATCGCAAGGAGCAAGCACATAATCCCACTACTTCTCACGGTCAAACAATTAGCAATTGAAATCTAGTTGGCTTAACTTTAATTAACTAAATAAGAAATATGGTGATGGATCTGAGTTGTACACCTACTGAAGTTACAAAAAATATTGCTGTAGACTCGCATGAACAAGTTTTAACTAGCTAATTATCTGGCAATGTCCTTCATATTAGCAATCTGGCATTGCCGGATAAAGGATAGGTTTTGGCACATAACCCTATGAATTTTGGAGGTCAAAAGTATTAGCAATTTAGGGCAGACATCCTGACTTGCCTTCTAATGTTACCATTAAATCCAAACTCTAGAGTAAATTTGTGTGCGGAGTTTATATTACTATGTGAATACATCTGATTACATGTGTGATTATAAAAACAGGTAGCTATAGTGCTTCTTAGAATAGGCATTTGATTTGTAAGAGTAGCTGTGGGCCTTTTGCAATGAGTCCTTCAATGATTTGGGCTCTTAGCCAGTACATATTGGGCTTAGCTGTTTGTAGGTTGTAAACTCTGTCAAAACTACTTAAGACCTACACCCTAAGTCTTTGAGTGCAACTGTGCAAGCTTGGTTTTGTTTTTCTTTAACTAAGAACAAATTAAAGCTTAGGATTCTTGTAGCTAGAGCTGAAACTCAACACTTTAATTTGGAGAAGCTTGTCTACGGGGTGTTTTGGATGTCATAAAAGTCCATCGGTAGCATATTATAGAAGAGTACTTGGCCTCTTAAGCTTTGAGAAGACAAGTCTTCCATGCAAATATTAATTTAAGATGCCATGGCCTACTCTGTGGCTAAAGCATTTAACTGATTATTCAAGGACATGATTAGGTTGATTGAGTGCATAACATCTAAGCCTCTAGTTTGGAATTAGGAAGAATGTGATTTATTTATGTAGTCTAGATTTATTAGAAGATTAGGTCTAATGTAGCATATCTTCATTACAGATTGGAAGGCTTGTAAACATAGTATAGCAGCAAGATTATGTGCAAAGCGAATCGTTTACAACATTTGATGTATTACTTGGACTCGAGTAACCGTAAGTGTCCATTATGATTAGGTACTTGGGTACTTGATTAGGGAGTCAAGGTTGTGTAGTTCGTCACATTCCAACAAGGGGTTTAAAGTTTATAGCAGATATGGGTAGATTATGTTTATTTCTGTGTGATAGCTTGTACTTAAATCTAAAAGAAAAGGAGTGGACACTGTAGGAACTGCGAAGATCCTTTATTTATTTCCTAGGAATCTTACTATTGATGAGTGATGACTTTCTCTCCTGGGATTTCCATCATCAGTCTATAATTTATTCAAGTTTTTTCATGATCAGCATGACTTTTAATATGTAGGAGGGATTCTTACAGAGGGCCATTATGCTTTTGGAAAGTCTCCAAGCTATTATTGCTCCCCTGTTTGATGAATATGGAATCATAAACCTATTAAAGGGTTGCTGTATAGAGATCCTTAGGCAACTTACTTTTGTCTAGAATATTATCATATGCTTGGTCCGTCCTAACATAATTTAGCAAAAGAGAATTTTAATGAAATACCTCTAAGGTTTTAAAGAATGCATGCAAATATGCAATACTCTTCCAGCTTGAAATTGCATCGTATACCCTTAAAGTATGCTTTAAAACCCACCATATCATTAATGACTATCAAATGTCAAAAATGTTGTTAGTTAACCCCCTAAACAGTTGAGCAAAACTCTAAAATCAACTACTCTCCTTGTTTCCGTTGCCCCTCCACATCTTGGTGTTTTACCTAATTGCTCAAAGGTTTGATTAAATACACCTTTCTTTACGTGTGTTAGTTATTAAGGTTATAAGTTGATTTTTGTACAAACCTTGGGGATACCCGGTGTGATTTTCAAAACGCAAAAGTACGTACTTCATGCATTCTTTGAAATATTCTACCTCATGAAAATTCTCTTTGCAAAAAGACTATAACAGATTGTCACTCATGTTCTCCTAGTACAGATCTTAGTAGTGACACAATGGTAAGTTTTACCATAAACCAATATTATAATAGGAAGTGTGACTGTTTTCCAAGCCTTAAATTGCATATGTAAGTATTAATTTTGGAGGGAGTGATCGGAGCAGGTTTCATTGTCCTAGATGTAATGATGTATGGTCTTAGTTGGCCACTATACAAGTTATTTGAGTATCCACACATAATTAATACTAGTACTTATGATTATTATGTAAGCGAAAGTGGTGTGTTGTCACTGTAGTGGTTCAAATAATGATAGGTTCCGAGGGAGTAATGTGAACTTTTTGGGAGCATAAAGTTTAGTTCAGTTGGTCTTCGAATTTAGAAATCTTAGGAGCTGTTGCCGTAGTGCTCTGTATACATTTGGTTTAGTGGCCATATTTGTGGTCATGCCACTTTTCTAGCTAGCTTTGTCCTGAAAATCAGCTTAAAGTCTATGAATGTGCAATGAATCTTGCCAATGAATACGATTTGAAGTCTATTGAAAATTAGCTTAAAGTTTAAGTCATGGCTGAAGAAAGGAATTTCTTAATAGTAATCTTGGCCTTTTGGTGTTCTTTTGGGCTACTGTATTTCCTCTTTGATGATAACTTGTCCTATTGTAATTCTCTTCCTTACTCGTGAGTTATCAAGCAATGCCTAGTGTAGTGGTAAAGGTTTAGCTTTATGACTTAAAGGTTATGGATCAAAACTCATTGGGGTGAGGTTTCCCTTACCATCCCCTTCCAATCCCAATGAGTTTGACTTGCAAAGCTAGCTAGTAAATCTATGACAGTGTCAATTTAGTATGGTCCTCCTTAATTACCTACATAAAAAGATTATGTGAGTTTATCTTTGAAAATGGAAAAGAAATCTACGGAAGTGAAGTTTCTCTCTTAGTTAGTCACATGTACTTAGGGTTTGTTTGGTTGATGGACAATGATCTTTGATGGAAGATATTTTCCAAAGAGAAAACGCAAATGAATATTAGTTTCCTTTGTTTGGTTTGATAGAAAAACTATTAAGTTAAGAAGGGGAAATGGAGATGTTGGGAATGAGAGTGTGGAGGGTAATGGTTTTCCTCCCAGTTATGGAGGAAAATGTTTCCAAAGGGATGAAATACTCTTTTCCATCTTAATTTTCCTTTTAGATCCTGTCAAACCAAACAACGGAAAATGGGAAAACTATATTCCTCCAAATCAAACAGAGCCTCAGTTTTCCTTAGTAACAGTCACCACCCATATTTAGTACATTAATAAGGCCATAGGGAATGCCATGCATGTTCGTTGTTAAGCATTATAAAGGACTAAAGGAGGCATGTGCATTGTTGTTATAATTAGCTTTGGAGCTAAGCTTGCCTTCATTTGGGTTGGCTCATTTATGTTTTGAACTTAGCTTGAATTTTAGTCAAAAAATTCGAGCTAGTTTTGACCGAATTTTGACCAACCCGAACTCGAATAACTCACAAGTTTGATCGGCTAATTTACGCCCTTTTTATCGTTCATTCTTCGATCCCCGAAGAAAAAGTAATGGACATCCCGCCCCCACAACTATAAAATCCCCGCTTGCTTCCCGACTCATAGCTTACTTTTCCGTAATTAAAGGTTATGGCAAAAATTATTTATGTTGAGTGGATCTAGATAAGAGTTGCTTATACCAATTACATGGAGGACATTTTGTAATAGTGCATTGCTCGCTTCTTTCTATGGAGTACGACGAATTATACAATATATACTTTTACCGAAAGATATATGCAGAGTTAAACGAAGTATTATGCGTCGGACAGGAATAACCGAATAGCCAAAGTTCATGTACTATACTACTATTGTACTTTATATGTTTTGCTTAGAGTTAGAGAGGTAATCATATTTACATGCATTTGCAAATCGCAATGATCCAATTATAAGCATACAATATCTGTAGAAGAACACTCTAGGGGTCTTATCTGACTTTGGTTCCCCGGGCCCCGGGGGGGTTGGAAACTCCTTTTCAATTTTTTGGCTTTGCTACATGCTTTTTTGCTTTATAGATGAATTTGAACAAGAATTGGACGTTCTCTCAGCCAAAGACCTAGGCACCTACTTAGGCTTTCCCCTTTCTAATAAAAGACCCGCAAAACGCCATCTCCTTGCCAAAGTGGAAAAACTATCAAAAAAATTGGCACTTTGGAAGACCAACTGCCTCTCCAAAGCTGGTTGGGCCCTTCTAATTTCCACCAGCTTCCAGTCAATCCCTCGCTACTTCATGCAAGGCATCCTCTTCCCCAAAGCTTTTTAGGGGGCCTAGGTTTCAGAACAAATGAAGACCTTAACAAACTAGGACTCGCTAAACAATGTTGGAACTTGGACAACCAGAAAAATTGGGCGGCTAAGTTCATGGCTGAAAAGTATCTCAGAAAAGACAAAGAACCCCTATCCTTTAAAAAAGGTTCCTACATATGGAAAAACATAGGAAAAGGTTGGGAAATCTATAAGGAAAGCCTTTGTTGGAACCCGGGTTCGGGAGAGTCGATAAATTTTTGGTTAGACAATTGGATCGGACCCACTCCACTAAGAAAGTACTTAATTGGTCCTCTGAATGAAGGGGAGTAGGGTAAAAGTCTCGCAGAGATGTCCACTAACAACTTAATCAATCATGATAAACTCCCTTCCAACCTTCCGCAAAATCTCTTCAACCTCGCTAAAACGATCACTCTCAATGAAGAGCCAGACTTACTCTTTTCTTCTTGGACCATTGAAGGTAATTTCAATAGTAAAGAGGCCACTTCTCACATTCAGAACACTAGACCAAATCACCCCAAATCTTCCTATCTCGACTGGATCATCATTTGGAATGCCCCAAGTCAGCCAAAAATGAAATTCTTCTTGTGGCAAACGTGGTGGGAGAGAAACCCCACAAATGAAAACCTCTTCTTAAGAAAATGTGCGACCTCCCCGGAATGTAATACTTGTTTCCACCCAAAGGAAAATATGTTACACGTGCTTAGAGATTGCCCGAGAGCCCGCACTATTTGGGAAATCAACAAACCAAACATTACATAAGTGGATTGAGGAAAACCTCATTCTCAATAAATTCCGTCATGGTAATATCCCTTGGAATGTCTTGTTTTCTTTTACTTTATGGGAAATTTGGAAAAGAAGAAACAATTGGATTTTTAAGAAAAAGAATGAAAATGAGGATGTTTTTATCAAAAACTTGACGTGGTTTGCTCAAGAATGGTACTTTTCCCAACCCAATCCCATTCACCCTAAACCTAAAACAACAATTCCAATCACCCCAAGTTGGCAACCCCCACCACGTGACACTATTAAAATCAATGTGGATGCTGCTTTTTTGCCCGCTAATCTTGAAACAGGTATTGGAGGTCTTTGTAGAGATGAAAATGGTTGTTGGCTGAAGGGTTTTATCGCAAAGAATTTCTGCAGAAATTGTAAGGCAGCGGAGGTACAAGCTATCCTACTCGGCCTTCAATGGGCGCGAGAGGAAGCTTGGACCAATTACACCATAGCCTCGGACTGCAGCCAGGCAGTGACTGAGATTAACTCCAAAGAGGAGAGAAAAGACGAACTAACCAGACTAGTAAAAATGTGCAGGATGTTCCTAGAGCAGGATGGAGGTCAGCTTGTGCATGAAAAAAGAGAAGCCAACACCCCTGCTGATGAGATGGCAAAGCGTGCAAGAGAAGACTCACGTAGCTATAATGGGATTGAATGTATTCTATCCCCTTCCCCGGCATGTACTTAACTTATTATGCTAGATAGCTGTTTGGGCCCAAACTTCACTAACTTGAATGGCACAAACAGTGAAGCTGTAATTCCTAACAGGGCTATGCCCATAAAGTAATCTATCCATCGTCGTTTTAAGTCAAAAAAAAAAAAAGTCTACCGCTATGGTTGGAGACTTGTTTGAACCTTAGCCTCTTATCAAAAGTACTGGATGATTGTTAGGTAATTTAGCGATTCACAATACTTTTGTACTCATTTTATTAGTTCTAAAACCATTTTGGAATACCATAATGTTTATGATCACCTAAGTATTAACTACTCCCTCTGTCCCTAAATAGAGTGCCCATTTCTTTTGGGCACAACTATTAAGAAGAAATCATGTATAGGATCTTAGTTGTATTAAATCATAATTAAATATAGAAGTTGGTACACTTTTTATGAATTGTTTATTAAGGAGAGAGAATGTGGGTCATATGGGAAAGTGGGTGATATTATAAAAGTTGAAAGCAAAATAATATTTTAATTGGTGGATTCATACCAAATAAGGAAATGAGAAATCTATTTGAGATAAACATAAATGGAAAAATGCGGACTCTATTTAGGGACGAAGGGAGAATAAATAGTGGTAATTGATCTTTGTTTTGTACTTCATATATGTTTGGCGGTGGGCTTTAGTAGGTAATTCGTTGTAGTGTCGTTACATGATTAAAACATATAAGTATTTTGGTAGCAATCCTTTTAAGAGTCTTTCTTATGAGGGAAATGGTGAGACTTGAGATAGCATGTTTTTTTTTTTATGAAGGAAAGAAACAACTAGGGTGGTTCCCAAGATTTTGGCCACCCTAAAACATCCTTGCGGATGATTGCAACGAAAGGGAAATCGGGAACATCAAACCAATAAGTAAGATTAGTCGCCGTGTTAATGGCCATCCACATCTACTAAGCAGATATTACCTCTCAAACGCATTTGACCAATCTGGACTTGAGAGAGCATATGTTTTAGAAACTAATTATTTTCTTGTTTTTTTGATATATATGTTTTATTTTGTTTTTCACTAAAATTAGTTTTCACTCTATACATTGCTCGAAACATCTTTGAAAACAACTTAAGTTTGATCCTTGTAATTTTTATGTAGAAGGTGTCACCCGTATAAGGTTTCATGTTGACATACTAAAAAGGAACTTTTTTTTCCTTGATGGTTACAAAAATCTTCAAATATACTATGGGATAGTGGAAAAGATCCAAGGGTTAAAAACTACTCCAGTACAGCAATGTAACCACTTGGTATAAAAGGTTGAACAAAGTCGAGGCTGGCCAGTAGAGGCTGATATGGGATGCTACTGTTGTAAAAGGTTGAAAGAAGATCTAGTACTTTCGTGGTTCAAAGTTCAGAGCTTGTCTTGTCAGGTTGGAGAAATATACTTCTTGCAAGTATATCGATCTATTGTTTCTGTTTGGCTCTCAGCCATAGCTTCTAGGAAAGTTTGTTAACGAGGACATAGTTTTACTGCTACCCAATAGGTAAATTACCCATTCTAAATAAGCAATCAAAAAAATTGAGAAAGTTTTGGTGTCTCATTGTTGAAGTCCATCAACATGGCTACTAAAATAATTTCATAGGTTACATTACCAAAGAAAATGTAAGTTAGTGCTAAATTAGAGTAAAGTTGGTACCGAAATTGTCACTTTGATACCAATACTAAAGTGACACTTACTCTTTGGGCACTAATTTGATTGCGTTTTGCAGTGCCAACTAGAGGTGATCATGGGCCGGGCCGCACCAAAAAAAAAATTGCCCATTGGGCGGGGCGGGCCCAAATTCGGGCCAAAAAATGTGCCCAAAGCCCGTTATTTCGGGCCGGACCGAGCAGGCTTTTCCGGGCCAAAACGGGCCGGGCCAAAATTTAGACTAAAAAGTCTTTTTTGGCTTGTCCAAAGCCCGCCCAAAAAAAAAACCGGGGGGCCCGGCCTGCCCGCGGACCAAAAAAACTGCCCAAAAACTGCCCAGGCCCGGGCCCGCGGTGGAGTTGATCACTCAAGTAGTACCGACATATTACTTTGGTATTCGCAATCTATAAAATTACCAAATACCCTTGTTGTAGTCCAAAATTGACTCCAACGATGAGACGCGGCCTATCCAAGCTCAAAAAAATTGTTGATAGTATTACCATTTTTTTCACTATGAACCATGTTTGATAATATACATGGTCAACTTCAACGGTTCAAACCCAATGAACCTTTTATTATTATTAATTAGATTTTTGTCTCTAAAGATAAAACTCTAATGGTTCATTTGGTAGGTGGGACCAAATAATGGAGATGAACATGAAATCATATGAAATTTACAAGGAAATTCACATATTAATTACGATAATAATATAAAGCTTATTTCCAAACATGTGTTTTTCATTAGAAAGCTTTATTTTCAGTTAATGTCATATCTAAAATGGTAATTGGTGGTAATGGGATTTTATGAAGAATGTCAAAAGTTTGGGAGTAGACATGTATCACCTTAGACATTGACAGTATACTTTTTATACAAGACTACATTAAAAATTTAGTATCAATATATAAAATCTACCAGATGGGATTTGATTTATGAAAATTTGCAATCTAAGGACCCAATAGTCATAAACTAGTAGTACAAGAATGTGTTATAGTAAAACATGAAGTTAAATGACCAATGTAAATGGGTATTACTGGGAAGGCTTTTGGTACTAATAAGAAGCTTTCGTTTATTAATATGAAGTATTAAGGTAGGACTGGAAGATGTTTTGGTAGAACTAATGAAATAAATTGGTCAAATGTTTGCATTGTGGATTATTATATATAATGATCTTTGGTGGCTATGAGTTGTTCTAGTGGTATCAAGAAGTGTTATTGGAATTTTTTTTTAAAAAGTGTTGTTGTAGACTATAAAGATTTTGGCATTTTGGGTGATTTTTTTTTGGTAGATTAGGTTAAGAACACTTACTAAACTCACATTTCACGTAGGTTTTACTAGTCAACTATGTATGTTAAACTTTTTAAGAGTTAGGAGAGATGATAAGAGAAACTTCACCCCAAAGAGTCTCATAGTATGGTTTAATCCCCATGACCTTAAAATCACGTAACAAACCTTACTCAAGAGGCCAAACCTTGTTTGGTAGCCTTTTGGGTGATTGTAGAAAGTATTTTGATGGTGATACCTTCATTGGTAGTTTGGTAACATCAAAGAAAGCGAAATGATAAATGTGCTCTTATTTAATGACTTTAAAAACATATGTACCTTGTTATGAGCTAAGATTCTCTACACGTATGATGGGCTTATCCTTCCTCCATATGTACTATATATGATAACATCGTATATGGAATGTCCCATGGTAAATAGCAACCATCGTGCAAGATATCCACTCTCTACTCTCGTCCTTCAACAGTTGGAGTATTCATCACATCTATAAAGTTGCAGATTGGATCGTCAATATCGGCCACTTAGTTAGCAATGACTTCTTTATTGACACTATACATTCCCCTCCCTCACCTCCATTCTTGTAAACGATGGTTTAGGAGTAGCCCTCGTGCGGAGAGTCTCCTAATCCCCTCTCTTTTTCCTTACCTTAAAAAAATAATAACATCAAATAATTTAAATTTATATTCTATAATATTTATGGATTAATTAATGGATTGTATGTCTGCTTTACTTATAAGTTTTTAGCAAAATCAACCTTTGCATACAGCAAACCCTTTGTTTTCAAGTCTTCATCTATCTATATGGGGTGAACATTTAGAAGAGGACCAGTTTTTCTTTTCGAAACCTAACATCCATCAGTCTATGCTCTTACTGTCTTACAGTTACTAGTTTCTTTTTTCTTCTTTGTTGTAAGTGGATGCTCTTACTGTCATTTCATCTTTGTTTCGTTTGTTTTGGTTCTCGTTTTTTTAACCAACAGTCACTTTATAACTTTATACCGAATAATATTTAAGATTTTTAACCAAGATACTAGTACATTATATAGTAGTCAAAATTCTTCTCTGTAAAACGTTGTACCATCATTTCACTGGAAAATAGTATGTTGTTGAAAAGGTGTTTATTATCCATAAGGTATAAACTAGGGGTCACTTATCCTTTGTTTAAACTCAGTGCCCATCGGTCAATTTATTGAACAGTCTCAGTCTTTCAGATAAGAGCAGCTGGTGGTCCATAACCTCCACGTGTTTCAATTGCTTCTTTCTTTATATCATTATACTTCCTCCATTTTATTTTACTTGCTACACTTCTTAATTCACGGACTCCTAGGCAATTTTTTGCAGGGTATAGAGGTAGAGAGTAAAAAGAAAATGTGAGAGGTAGAGTAAATAGAGAGAGCTTTATTCCCCAAAAGGAAGTGTAGCAGTAATGCGAAACTTCCCACAATGGAAAGTGTAGCGAGTATTATGAAACGGAGGAAGTATTTCAAACCTATTTGGAAGTGTTTTGTTTTTTCATAAATCAACCATAACTTTTGTTGTACAATTGCAAATGTGCCACACTTTACTTTCATTTTTTTGGGGAAACTCTTTGACCTGTTGATCCTAATTCCTAAGTAAGTACTCCTAAGTAGGAATGAAAACGGGTAATGTGGTGTACTTTCCAGTGTTAAGTGGTATAGATATAGGTGTAAGGACTTTTCTTTTCGAATTATTATTAATATAGGTATATATAAAGGAAAATAGGGTGCATGTCGCTTGTAAGGAGTCTACCATCATTCTAAGTTCCCATTCTTGGTGTGAGAATTAAGGTAGCTCGATGAAGAACTTATAGAGGAGAAAAATCTTTGTGGTTGAATATGCACTCATTGCGTTTTTCAAATGCTTCAAAGCGCAAAAATAAACTTGTGTATTATGCTTGAAGGCTGAAGCTGACTTATAGTCCGTCAAATTCTGAAGAAGGTTGTCCGGGCTTATGAAGTAGTCAAGCTAGTGCTTAACTAAAGTATGTTCCTAGACCACTTTTATGGTAGGACAATTTTATGAAGAGGTGATTCATAGTTTCATTGCTTTGGTTACAAAGATGGCATAAAGGCATAAGGATGATGTGACGTTTGACGAGAGTATCACGTACTGGTTACTGTTATGGCATATTTGCCATAAAAATAGTTTTAGCTTTGAAGGGATGTCGACTTGATATCAAGTGGAAACCGAAAGACCATTTTCCATTTTTGTTGAGGTAGGTCGTGGGTTATCCAAGTTACTGTTTTATTTGAGAAATTTCCATAGGGTGTGTACCCTATATTGGTTTATCTTCTATGTTATTTTAAGAAATAGGGATTCCACGTATTTTATTAATGCAAGTGGTGGCTTCCCACAAAAAAAGAGAACAAAAAAGGTGGATGTGTGCCTAAATTTTTTTTAAATGTGGTTTGTGACAAAAAAATGCTTATAAACAATGATTACTGAAAAAAAATTCCTAAATTTAATAAGTCCGATTTTGGTTGAATAGAAATACAACTTTGTTATCAAGAAAGTATATATCCAAGAGTATCTAATGATGCATTGATGGAAATGAAAGCTTTGGCTTGAATCCATATGTAAAATATTGTTCGAATTCGAACCAACCTATATTGGTTTACGCAAGGCTTCGTTGTTTTGGATAGTAGTGGTATGACCATAGATATTTCGACTGCCCTGTTGTAATTATGATGCTGAACTAACTTAGTTGATACTACATGTAGAGTTGATGACTAATACTTATGAAATGAGATCGAATTCCTTCTTCATCACCACCTTTCTGACTCCCTGTACAACAAAAAAAATATTATGGTCAAACGATTATGTATATATGTTACAAAAAAGATAAGAGGAATATAATAAGGATTTAAGGGGCTCTGATTGGGTTATTTTGGATAGCATTTTTGATATTGTCCTTGTGAAATTATGGTGATACCTTTTGAAGAAATATCAGTGTCAATTATTATATGACTTAAATAATTTTGTAATGGGTAAATGCAAATTCTCGACTTAATCCTCCTTGTGGTGCCTCTGGAGTCTAGAGGGATTACTTATTGAGTTCTTCCAACTTGCGACTGTACATTTGTACCTCCTAACTTCTCTTTTTTCGGTTTGTTTCCTTCTGTATTGTCCCTTTTTGTCTGTTACTTTTCATGCTTAATCAATTTTGAATATTGATTATGGATGGACATGTGATATTCACATAAAAACCTTAGCTCTTGAAGCTTTGAAGGGCCATCCTTGTGTAATCATCCTTCGTAGTGAATACTTTTATATTTCCTTCAAATAAAAGTGAAAGTAGTGTTTTATTTCTGAGGAGGAATAAAAGTTGCATGCTTAATTAATCTCGAGTATTCAATTCAATTCGTTTCCAAAAGTTAATGGAAAATTACCCTAATCTAGTATTCTCAAAAACATCTCCAAGATAGGAAGTTATCATTGCTCAATCGGGCATAAACTAATCAACTCTTAAATACTACTATATGTTTTGTTAAATCACTAGTTAAAAAACTATGTGGATGCTACTTATCTTAAATGGTCAAGTTAAGGTCTTGCTATTAACCAAAACACAGATCGAATTCAGTTTACATAGCCAACTTTTATTACTCACAACCCAATCAAAGAACTGTTTTAACCATGCAATATACTAAAATGTCCTTGCAAGCTCATTTGAAAAACATTTGTAAAGACCAAAAGTAAATTAAGATGGAGCAGTAGTTAAAAGACAATTTGAAAACATCTGTAGCGCGCCCGTTCTTTTCGAACTTATTTTCGCCCGTTCGGTTATTCTCTCGCATTTCGGTTCTCGGCTCGCCCAATTCGGCCCGTTTAGTTCAGTTTAGTTCAGTTTCTCTCACTCCAAAAGAACGAGGCGTACTCTAGTCATTCTCAACATAAAAAGAAGTAGCTTCATAAATTATTAATGTCAAGAACATTATTGATTCATCCGTGACTGCAGCTCCAGAGTTGAGCAGTAGTTCTGGAGCATATATACGGTGTATAAAAGAGCACATTCATCTTTCCTACTACTATAACATGATCCTCAATTTTGTCAGTACTCTTTTGTAATTGTACTGCTTCTTCATATGTACTTGATTCATTTGTCATAGTGTATATACGTCAGTACGTGGAGTTCTGTCAATTTAGTTGCTTTTTATTTTTGAGATGTCCCAATGTCTCCAAGGTTACAAGTTTACAACTTAGATTCTGAGATGCTGCCAAGATAAGAATGACTACAAAATCCAGCTGGAACAGAAAACCCAATATTTAGTTTCTCACAAATTATTAGAATAGGGCCTAATTTTAACATAAAATTGGGACGAACCCAATACCGAATTTTTCTAAATGTGCCCATTTCATTTTACTCTAACCCAACACTATCCTAATCATCCCTTCTTTTCTCCTTCCTTCGTTTTTCGATTCTCGAACTACAAATGACAATTTCAAAAAATAACTCGGTAGTCTTACCGAACGGATTAAACTACCACTAAATGGATTAAACTGGCCATTGAATGAGTTAGAGAATGTCATTACTGAATAGATTAAATTGATTACGAAATAGATTAAACTGGTCCCTAAATAGATTAAACTAGTCACTATATTAAAAAAGGTGGCACGTTCTCTTATTTATATTGGGCTTGGGTCGTGCCTAATTTTTAAACTAAAAGTAGACGGTCTCTTACAAGACCAACTGTTAATTTCTAGGAATTATTCTATAAGCACTTTTTTTATTTACAACTTATGCTATATTTGCTATCTTGATAAATCTGAATTAATTCCATGTTTATGCTATAAGAGATTGATTAGGGGTAAACATATGGGAGGATGCAAATCCGCCCACCGCAAATTGAATAATATTGATATAATGCTGTTAGATTTTACTTTCATATGTTTATTGGGTTTTAAGAAAAAAAATTATCAATGTATAATAAAAAAATTATGGTTAAAAGCTGGTTTTATAAACCATGAAAAGTTGGAGTCTGGGATGGAAAACCAATATGCCATTACATACTATTTTTTATTTGTTTATTTATGACATGGATAATATGTGGTTGTTGACTAAACTTATGATTTACTTCTTTTATTACACTATATAATAATTAAACTAGTTTGTCGTTCTGGACAACGCCCCGAGTCATTGTATGTAATATAAATTTATTCTATGTAGTTTGAGATTATATATATATAGTTTGTAGTTCATGATTGTAATTTTACATCAAGTGTAATTTAAAAAAAATTATTTTATTTATGAAAAGTTAGCACATAATTGGCTAACCAACAATTAGACATACTAATTTCTAAAGTAATTTAATTGATTAGATTTAAGCTGGATTTATTATTCTTCGATCACTATTACGAAATTCTTTGAACAATGAATTGTACGTAAAATTAAAAGATGTTTTGTTGATTAAGTATATGACCAACAAAATCTAGTTGGTTGTTTGAAGAATAATGTAATAAATTGTTAACTTTTTTTTATCTTAATTAAGAATATATATGTTTGAGTAAATAAAGAGATTTGATGCATAACTTGTTGCATTTGCTTGGGAATTTATTGCTTGATGATGATCCCGTAGACATTCTTCCGGAATTCAAAAACAAAAAAAACCTAATATTGCTCGTCAAGAAATCCAAAACAATAACCCTAATTTTGTTCTTCGTAAGAAAACAAAAGGAGGTGAAATAATTAGTTTTGAATAAACAAATCCGAGTTTCAAAGTAGGGCAATATAAAGAACCTTTTAGTTTCGATTTCCAACCTCTAATCTTCATATTGTTGCTTCAATGGAGGAGGTTGTGGTTGAAAGTTCTCTGTCTTCTTTGATTTATCAATGAGACACATAGTAGGGAGGTTTTATAATAAAGAAATTAATGATTCTGTAGAGGGGGAAATTGGTGAAGAAATGACAAAAAGGAATTGGGAAATGGAAGGAAACAAAAGTCAACATCAAAATATTGACTTTTGTGCCAGAATTACATCACGTAGTCTATAGAAGTCATCAAAACCTATTTAAATGGTTTTTTCCTGCAAAAAAAATATATATATATTAGGTCTTTTACCTTAAAAGACCTCTTTTAATTGGTCTTATCTGATAAAAAACTCTAATTTTAATATATGACACCACTTCAAGCCCAACACTCTATTTTCCCCTAACCTTAACCTCTCAAAAGAAAATATTTATATGGTGTTTGGAGTTTGGGAAATTTGTTTTGATAATTAAGTTGGCTTATTTATGTTATGTCATGTGAAAGTCTAATATGATACCTAATGCTAATGTAGATATATTTTTGGTTAATAAAATAATTAATGTTGAGTGATGGCTTTGACTATGTAATTAATGACTTGAAGGGTTTTTTTTATAGATATTTTAGCTAGCTAGGGGTGGTTTTGAGAATATGCCCTTTAATTATGGGTGGTTTTATATAATTATTTTAATTAATAATGGTTTTGAAAATTTAACCTCAACTTATAAATGGTTTTAGTTAAGAGGACCACTTTATATCAATTCATGTCATATTTCCTCGAATTAAAGTTCTTCGCCCCCACGTGACCTTTTTCTCACTACAACCAAGTTTATTTATGCCATTCCTTTCTAACATTGCAATGCACCACAGAACAAGTAGCCCAAAAGTTTATGCGTTAGAATTGTCTTTTCATGCCTCACAATAGCAATTGGATGGAAAGTTACTATGAACAGGTTTTTTAGTAGGGGAATGGCGTATACTCTTTTAGGGTGATCTATTAAAATATTGCAGTTAGATTCACGATGATACTTAAATATTACTATTTGTTATTATTGTTATTTTTTTGTGGCTTTATTAATTTTCTAAAAGTAAAATTCTGATTATTCCATAACAACAAAATATCTGGAAATAAAATGTTATGTTAAAATTCTAAAAGTGATTTCTTTTAATTAGTAATATCAATATTTAAGGTGCATCCTAGTCCACTTACCGACAAATTTAGATTACCGTGGAATAATCATATTTTTGGATATGGTTTTAAAATTACCCTGATTTAAAATAACTATATGTCCCCTCCATCCAAAATAAATTATTCATTCTGACATATTGGGATGTTTTAAAATACTGTACCCTTTTTTCTAGACCACATTTTATCATAAATGTACTTTTGGTTTTCTCTAATAGAGTATCTTACCCGCTATTTTCAATCTCTCAAATTTTTTTAATCCCAATGTATTTCAAAATACCCACCTTAGACACTCTCTTATGCCAAAAGCAAATAAATATAAAAGAGTTTTTTTTAAAAATATAGATTCTCCCTTTTATAGCGGCAAAATAGACCCATACCCGTGACCCGAAATACCCGACCCGAAACCGTTTCATCCGAAAATAATGAACCGGAAAAAGAACTGATACCCGAATAACCCGACCGACCCAATCTCGCCCGAAGTAAATGAACCCGAATATGACCCGAACCCGAATATGCCGACCCGAAATTAACCCAATAATGATGACCCAAACCCGTCCCGACCCGAAAAGTTGTCATATTAGTTACTTTTTAATCAAATTTTAGGAAAAAATTGTCATGAAATACTATATATGAGTTAGCCATTGCCTATTAATTATTTCACTAGCTCTTATTAGTCGTATATGTGTTTTTTTTATTTTGCTAGATTATAAACCCGATCTAACCGACCCGATCTAACCCGACCCGTTAACCCGATCTGGGACCCGAAATTTCATGGACCCGTAATGGACCCGCACCTGAACGGACCCGACCAGAGTGCAACCCGAAAACAGAGGTGATCCGATTTTGACCCGACCCGTACCCGACCCGCATGACCCGTTTGCCACCTCTACAGTCCCTTTATTTATTTTGTTGTTCAACTTTGACTAATGCACTATTTAAATATCTCATTTTGACCTTACTAATATTATCATGTAAACTATAATCAGATTTGTCTCCATATACATTTTTAAATATTAATTTTTATATTACTACTAACTAGCTAGTAATTCGAGCTACTAAAAATCAAAATTTTATATTAGTAGATATGTAAGGGTCCGTTCTGTTCAACTTATTTTAACTTATATAAGATTTTATAAGATCTGATAAGATCTGATAAGATCTGATAAGATAAGATAAGATAAGATAAGATAAGATAAGATCACATAAGATGTTAGACACATTCAATAAACTATCTTATAAGATAAGATAAGATAAGATAAGATAAAATAAGATAAGATAAGATAAGATAAGATAAGATAAGGTATCAGAAAAAGATTTTAAAAAAAAATATAAAAAAAAAAAAAAAAAAAAAAAAAAAAAAAAAAAAAAAAAAAAAAAAAATTAATAAAATAAAAAAAGTAGAAAGTATCTTTTAAAAGTTCATTAAAATAAGTTTAATTATTTTCTGTATTTGGATCTCCCTAAACCCTGGCTTCCTTAATAACTTTGTGAGCAACAATAACATGATGACACAGAGAGATATAGGCAGAAAAAAGAGGAGGAAAGTTGAAAGCTAGTCTACTGTACGTCTAGCTAACGTAGCCAATTACTAAGACAGGTTTGAGGGTCAATGGGTCATACTAGAACTAGTAATACTGTAGCTTTGTGGGAATTAAGATTGTAAGAGAATCATGCATGTAACAATCCATTGTAACTCATCATAAGAATAAAGATTTCCTTCCTAACCAAATATAGTAAAAACAAAAGTCAAATAAGCCCCCTACTAAAAGACAGGAATTCGAATTCTGGTTATTGGGTAATGACTATTGTTTCTTGGCAATTTTATCCAATGAATCATTTCCATATATGCTGCCCTAATTTTTCTTCTATCTTGGACCTCTTGGTTATCCTATTACATGGTTTCATTTTGAATTTCTTTTTATATTTGCTGATCATTATTAACTTGATTTGTTGATTTTCCTTAAATTATAAAAGACTTTTGAAAATCTACATTAACACTATGTTGCCATTTTACGTAATAATATTTGTATTTTATGTATTAATAAAAAAAATATGATCTAAGCGAGATATGTGAATCACGCCAAGTTAAACTTGATAAACTGGAAAAAGAAAAAAGCGATTGTCAATAGATCTTAGTTTTTACCAGCCATTCCTACCGAACTTTACCAATATTATCACAAGTTTTCCCTTAATTCCATTTCTTTTGAAAGCTTTGAAATATATGCAATTAATGATAATGTTCACAGACCAGTTTTATTTTTATTGGATTCGAATGGGTGCACTAGTCCTCCTTCACCCACTTAATAATAATGGTTCCGCTTTTTTTTTACTAGGGTTAAAGTTTGTAAATCTTAAGTATACAACTAGAAAACTATCATACCGGTGTTGTTGAATTTATTTCGACTATTAGAGGTGTGAAACTAGAAAAGAATAAATATGAAGATTAATTTTACTATCAATTTACTAATAAAATACTAGTTATAAATATAATAACAACCAATTAGATAGATTTATCTTGTCCAATCCATTGTTGCATAGCGTACTTTATGGAGTATGTCACAAGTACTATTGATAGGTACAATATTAATTTTAAAAAGATACCATACAAGGTGATCAACTAATACACATAGATCATAAAATGCACATGCATAAAACAAGCTAAACTACATCACTCAACATGCAACCATAACAAACATAATTTTACATATTCCTTTCTCCTTCTAGCTTGGTAGGTCACTCATCTATCTTACACAATCAAATTTTTAACCATTTTTGTTTTTTTGCATAATAAGTAGCTAGTACATACATAAGATTATTATTAGGTTCAAGTGAAGAGTTATAGTAATTAAGTTGGGATGGAGTTAATTAGCGTCTTCGAGCAGCAGTTTCCCTTTGGCAATTGTAGTAGACAGCAGCAACAGGAAGTCCCAGTTGATTTTGTTCAGCAAATTTCTTTGTGAAGAATCGATCTCGGGTGCTCGGTGGGACGACACATCCCCTACGATTCTGCTTGAAGAGGATGAAAGCAAACCTGTGTATGCCTATGTTTGGCCTTGGCACTTCATAGCTCACTATCTCTTTCCCTATAATACAATATCGAATTTTACAATTAATTACAATGATTTTTTTTCGTGTAATACTCTTTCCGTCTCTAAATAGACTTCCCATTTCTCCTTTTCACATTTGTCAATGCACATTTTGTATCATTAATATCTTTAATTATATATTAGTAAAAATTATAAAAGTTATGAATATTGCAAAACTAAAAAATGGGAAGTCTGTTGTGGGAAGGAGAAAGTATTAGTGAATCAAAATCATCTTAATTACTGATGAAAATAGTGAAACATATGTTGGAGTTGTTGTCTTACCAAAAGTGGCATCTGTTGTGCCTGGAATATCTGTGACTATCCTGTAAGATATAGGCAACTCATTTCTAGTTAGTTTTTGAGTTTCTATTTATAGATCGTGTCAAATGGAAAAGAAGAACTTTCTACTTATAGATGACACTAATATCATAAATTCATGTATATGAACTCATACAACATACAATTTCTAAAGGAAAAAAAGTTGTTTTAGGAGTTACCAGTGCAGGTGCTCTCTAAGATAAGGATCACTGGGTCCAGGAACATCTGGATCTGTCATGATCTATAGGGGGACGGAGTGAAGAAACATGTGAAGAAAAAAATGAGTTAGATATGAGTTATATACAAAATATCTGTATCAGATGGTTTGACTAATACTAATTGAACTAAAACAGTAAAGTTATAAAAAATATAAAAAATTGGTAGTATATGAAAAATTTTTACAAAAAAATCTTATAACTATAAGTAGTTACACAAAGGTAATTCAAAGTTACAAAGTAAATAAAAAACCAGTGGTCAAATAGAACCAGACGGTTTGACAAGAGACCTGTTAAAGCTAAATGTATGATATTTCTAACAAACAAAAATGGTAATTCATGTCCAACCTTTAGATGAGAAAAAATGTCACAACTTGCTGATTTTTGTCACTTTAAAAAGAGAAGAAAAATAAGAAACTTTAAGGTTGATAATATAAGAATTGTTTTTCCATGTTTAGACATTACTCTTATATCATACTAAGTTCTATAGCTTAATTTGGAAGAGGTAGAATAAGAGAAAAGTACATAAATAAGTAGATAATGAACATAGACATATACCAAAGTGAAAAAGGATTTCAAGTCACCATCATGAACTTGAACCCTAGGCTTAAGGTTAACAAAAGAAGGGAAGAGTTCATGACCATTGTAAACTTGCTTGTTATTGTAAGTTACAGACATTTTTACACTTGGGTTGAAAGGGTCTATTACATCCCCAATTACTCTTCCAATGATAAGAGGATCTGACCTAGCCATTTTCTAAACTTGTAAGCTTTGGAAAAACTAATGGAGAAAGAGAGAGAGAAGAAAGAAAGTTTATGTGCTTTGAGGAGGGGTGTTTGGATTACTGCACTGGTGATGAAGATGATCTCATTATATATATAGTGGTACGAGAAAGCTATAATCATTGAACATAAGGAAAAAAGAAATAGAAAAAAAGAGGGGTTGGTGGGGACATGGAGTTTAGCATACATAGGTTTGAAATATAAGTGTATGTATTATTATTGTTTGGAATATTGGTGAGTTATGGTATCTTCCATGCTAGTATGCTACACTCTTTGAAGAAAAATAAAATCTAAATAGCTAATTTTAGCTAGCTAATTTTAGCTAGCTAAATGTGAAAATAAAGTTGTTAATCTTACCCTTAGAATTTTATAGATTTACCACCTCAAGACTCATGAAACAAGAATTTAGCTAATTAAATTTAGTCAAATAGTGAAACTCCTTAAAGAAGCGGCATCTCACTCTGATCTCTCAAAGTCTCAATAAGATATCCCGTCTTTAATATTTTAGTATTTTTTTGGATTAGGATGGTAATTAATTATAAATGAAAGCAATTAGGGAGTAATAAATAATTTTTAATATTTTGCAATGCGCAATGAGATAAAATCTAACAAGATCCCATGTGATAATCTCTTTATTCATATATTCATGATAATTTATAATCAAAATTTGTGGAGCGCGACCTTCAAAAACAAAAGTGAAGAACTTTTTGTTGACTATTAGGCTTTCATTTCACGTGAAATAAGGTGACATGGTCTAAGTTATCTAAGATCTATTTTGGTTTGGTCTACCTTTTCTAGTATGATCTAGCATGGTTTGGTGTAGTAACACAACTTAATTTTGACCATGTTCTTACGTCAATTTATAAGGAAAAACATGTTCATATGGGTTGTTGTTGGAATTGTCGCAACATGTGGTTTTCGAAAATCTAATTTTCATCATTATTACTAATACGAAATTAAATATATTTAATAATTAATAAACAAAACTTTAAAAGGTTTGGTCTGAATTTTTCTAAACCAGTCGGTCAGATTGATTTTAATACAAATAAGTAATAAGTTCCAAAAATAATATGGAGAGAATATAGCGATATTCAAAGTGGGTGGATGGGGTTGGGGGATTTTGCTTGGTTAATTGTGCTTATGCTTTTGAGTTTATCTTGGGTACATAGTTGGACAGAAACACAAGTATAAGAGTGTCCGTACTACCTCAAACTCTAAGCTTACAGTTTGTATCAAGTGACTATTTCACTTTCCTCATTCCTTCAATTCTACGGAGATCTTAATATGAAGGTGGAAATTTAGCTCTACAAAATGATTATAATCCATATATTTTATTTTACAGTTTTTTCACCATATACTCCTGACAATTATTTTTGCACCATATACCCTTTCAACTTTTGAAATTCACCATATACCCCCACCAACCGTACAATGGCATTTATTGCCCTTTTTGTTAACAGACGTTAAGTCGCCGTTAGCGTTTTATTACAAGTTTGCCATTAAGTTATGGCGCCATTATGGTTATGTTGGGGGTTGGAGTAATTCAACAGTTTGCAGCAAAAAAAACCACGCCCATTCATTCTCAACTTCTCTAACCCTCTGTTTTACAAGAGCTTAGACATCCATGGAAACCTGAAATCTCTAACCCATTTTGAGAAATCTGCACACTGGTTTATGCGCAATTGAAAGAGCTTCACTGCTGGTGCAAAATTTGTTCTTGGGTCTTCTTTAGGAGGAAAAAACGTGGACTTGCTGAATTGCGGAAGTTGGTTTGAAGTTCAAAATTTTCAAGGCTCCTACTTTTCGTTCCAAGTAAGTTCATTCTCCCTGTATTTGTGTTGTTCACAATTGTGGCGTTTGAAATTTTTTGGTTAGGGTTTTGTGCATTTTAGGGTTTGTTTATTTCGTTTTTTTGGAAGTATGTCTTTAGTTAATCATAGCAAATTTTTGAATGTTTTTCCTTTCATTCAAATGTACTATGCTTATGTGCGTGTGTTGGAAATTTGTTGGTGTTGTTGATTTGGTTAGGATCGCGTCTGTTTGGTTACTTTTGCACTATAACAGTAAGGATTTTGATGTGAGGGTTGAAGACACTGACTTATGTCACTTAATGGGGTTGTATGAGGATGTTATGGAGGAGTCAGTTAAACAGGATGTGTATCTCCCTAAGGCATTTAGGTTACTTGTCCATAATCCTAGGACTAATAGGAAAATGTATGAAGATTGAGAGTGATGTGGACTTGGTTAAGGTGTGGTCTTTTAGAAGGGGCACAGACACCATTGAAATGTGGGTGGAGGAAACAAACAACCCTGGGATAGTATTTAGGTCATATGTTCAGTTAAGGGAACAAGCTGAGAAGGAAAAACTGGAGAATATAAAGAGAATGCAAGAGATTCTAAGGAAAGAGATGGAAGAGGAAGAAAGGAGGCAAGCAGAGGAAGAGGAGAGAAGAAAGAAAGAAGAGGAAGAGGAGAAGGAAGCTGAGGAGGCAAGGAGCTTGTATGTTGCTATAGAGGTGTCTGTCCTATTTGTGGATGATGTCCAGATATGTGAGTACATGAGGGTGTACTCAACTGAGGGGGATGATGAGTGTTGTATAGGGCCTTCTCAACCTCCAAAAGAGCACACACCCACTGCCTCACCTACCAAACAGCCTACACCACCTCATTCACCTCCAACATACCCTACACCACCTCATTCACCACCCACAACTCCTACACCACCACCTTCACCTCCCAAACAACACACACCACCACCTTCACCTTCCAAACAACGCACACCACCTCCTTCACCTTCCAAACAACGCACACCAACTCATTCACCACCCACAGCTCCTACACCACCACCTCATTCACCTCTAACACACCCTACACCACCTCCTTCACCTCCCAGAGATCCTACCCCACCACCTAAGTCACCTACCCCAACCCAGAAAAAGAAAATGGTTAAAACCACCCCAGTTAGGAGACCTAGAACAAGATAAGAAACACAGAGCCCTAAACAACACACACAAGAACCTCCACAAGCACCTCCGATTCCTGAGCAACACACACCTGCCTAACCAGTTTCTAGGCAAGGCACACAACCTACACCTCCAGTCCCTGAACAACATGACATTCCTACTTCTTCTAAACCAAAAAAGGCAGCAAGGACTAGACTTGAGGGATTTAGGGTGCCTAAGAGCACAACAAAGAAATTTGGGACCTATGTACCCAAAAAGAGGAGTACTGGTAGGAAGGTTACAGGGAGGAAGAAGGTCCCAGTTCCTGTGTGTTTGAATGAGGAGTCTGATGATTTTGATGATGATGAGTCATCTGATGGGACCTACTTTGAGTCAGTTGAAGGGGAGACTGATGATGAGGACATTTTGGTGAGTGACTTTGTAGTTGAGGAGGATGACATTGAAGATGAGGATTGTTGCCTTGACAAGAGCTTTGAGGATTGTCTTGATGGTAAATCTACCTTGGATAAAGTGTACCAAAATAGGAAGGTTTGGGCTGAATCTCCTTTTGGGTCTATCAAGCTATATGAATGGTTGATTTTTCCAACCAAATCACTGTTTTTGGAAGTGCTCATAGATTATTGCATCCAAGAGGGATTTGCAATAACTGTAGAGAAGACTGGCACTAAGAGGTTCACAGCATCTTGTTCAATGGATGGATGCAATTGGAGGATACATGCCTTTGTGATTACTGATAAAATCAGCTGGGCAATCAAGACATTGAAGGGGGAGCATAAGGCATGTGGGAGATTAGAGGAGAACCCTATGGTGAACTCTGTGTGGCTCTGCAAACACCTTGCTGACCACATTTCTGCAAACCCAGATGTGCCATTTGATGGGCTGCAGAAATTAGCCTTGGAAAGGTTTAGGGTGAGGGTCAAAACAAGGCTGTTGTACAAGGTCAAAGTGATGTCAAAGGAGTTAATCTATGGGGGGTTTGGGGACTCTTATGCACTGTTGCCAAAATATGCAGAGCTGATCAAAGAGACCAACCTTGGATCTTATGCCCTTGTCACTTGGACTGGGAACACTGCAAGTGTTGCCCCTAAGTTTGTGGCCTATTTTTTCTCTTTTGCTGCACAGTTCAGGGGCTTTCTAAGAGGTTGTAGGCCTATTATAGACATTGATGGGGCCCACCTAAGTGGGTATTACAAGGGTATTCTACTGTTAGCATTAGGGATTGATGGAAACAATGAAATCTTCTTGATTGCTTATGGCATTGTGGACACTGAGAGCATTGAAAGCTGGACCTACTTCTTCAGAAACCTTCAGATTGTGTTTCAACAAGAAGTTTGTGCAAGAGATGATTAGACCTTCATCAGTGATAGGATGAGGGTAAGTTTTTTGTGTTTAGGTTTGTACTTATTTCCTTCTTAGCATTTTTACTAATTTGCTAATTGATTGTTGATTTCCTTGGTCAGGGTGTTGAGGCCTCTTTGCATTATGTCTTCCCTAGGGCAACAAGGAGAGTTTGTTGCCAACATTTGTACATGAATTGCAAAAATGCTGGCTACAGTGGCACAACATTCCACAAACTCTTTTGGACAGCAGCAAATGCATACAACAAGTATGTTTTCAACAAGGCTATGAAGGAAATACAAGCCTATGATGCCAAAGCTGTGGAGTATTTGGATTCCACCAACCCCAAAGTTTGTTGTGACCATAACACAACAAACTTTGTGGAAAGCTTCAATGCATGCACCAAGCCTTATAGAGATCTTCCTGTGCTCACCTTACTTGAAGGTTTGTCATCCTTCTCTTTTTTGTTCATTGTGTTTTCATTCATGCAATAGGGAACTAATTACATTTTTCTGTTTCTCATTTCATTCTAGCTATAAGGCACTGGTCAATGAAGAGACTTGGGGCTAGGTTTGTTAAGGTTGCTGATATGGATGCAACACAATTGACTGAGTATGCACAAAAAATCTTAGAAACTAGGGCTGATGAATCCAAGTTCTGTTATGCAACATCTTGTGGGGGTGGTGAATTTGAGGTGAGAGATGGCCATGTCTATTTTCCTTGCAAGCTCACAGATAGGACATGTGAGTGTGGTAAATGGCAAGGGTGTGGCATCCCTTGCAAACATGCCTTAAGGGTAATGTTCAATGAGAGGCTTGAGCCCTCTGATTTTGTGTCCCCTTACTTCAAGGGTAAGGCTTACAAGCTGACATATATGGAGCACATTCACCCTATGTCTGACCCAAGCCATTGGCCAGACTACAATCTGCCAGCCATTACCCCCCTTCTATCAAGAGAGGTGTTGGGAGACCTGCCAAACAGAGGAGAGGGCCAAATGAAGCTAAGAAGGTCAGAGGCACAGCAGTGTTAAGTGCAACAAATACAAAGAGGTGGGACATATAATGCTAGGACTTGTGGAGGTGGTGCCACTGCAAAAGCTAAGAAGGACAAAGCCTCCACTTCAACTGCCCAAGGATCTCAGCCTAAACAGAAGAAAAGAAAGGCAGCTGATGCTACCAGTACCTCAAAGCAGCAACCAAAAGGGAAGAAGACTAAGAAGAAGTGAAGATTGAAGGGTTCCAGGATGCTCCATGCATGCCTTTTTTTGTGAATTGAGGCATTGAAGTTTTTGTAAAGCTACTTTGTGAATTGAAGGCCACTGTTTTTGTTAAGCACAGTTATATGAGCATTAAGAAGATAGTTTTTGTAAAGCTACATTAGTAGATAGGTATTTTGAACTACTAACAATATTTCACTTAAATATTACAAACATTAGGATCACAAACATGAGTACTCCTACTTTTATTGTGGCATTAACTAATTTTTGTTACTGCTTTAATTTTTTCTTCAATTGCTTGAGTTCTTCCTTCATTTTGTTGTTGTCAGAGCTTTCCCCCTTTTCCCTGCTGCCTTCATTGTGCTTGAAGCCCCTTCTATTTGTGTCTCCATGGCTGCTGCTACCTTGGTCATAACTTTCTTTGCACCATCTGAAACTATTGCATGAATCACATTTGTAGTACAGCCTTTGATGATTTGTTGCAGTTTCAGAACTTCTTATTGCATATTTTCTCCTACAAATGCAATAAGAGTTAGGGACCCTTATGTATGAAGACTCGTAGTTTGAGGAGCATGTATTTGAATGAGAACTCATGCTTCATGTTATGGGATTCATTTTAGGTAGGAATGGCTTTATAAAGAAACCTGGCAGGCCTTTAATCTTCCTAATGGCTAGTTTTTTAAACTGGAAAAGTAGCTGTTGTAACTGAAACATAATTTAGGGGTATATGGCGCATAAAGTTCCATATTAGGGGTATATCATGAAATAAGTTTGCCACTAACGGGAACCTAACGTCTGTCAACAAAAAGGGTAAATGGATATATTTTTTAAAAGATGAAGGGTATATGGTGAATTTCAAAAGTTGAAAGCATATATGGTGCAAAAAAAAAAGTTGTCAAGGTTATATGGTGAAAAAACCATTTATTTTAAAATTAATTTAGATCACTAAATATCCTATAGATAGGACTACCAAAAAATTCCCAATGATTTTATCAGATTATACATCTTTTAAATAATACTTCCTTCATTCCTTATTATTTGTCCATTTCCCATTTTATTACTTTTTTCATAGTTATATATTGAGTGAGTAGGTGCTTTGTTTTTCTTGCGGGGTAAGAGAAAACATTTTTTTCAAAGGTAGACAAATTAATATCCCTTGCACAAGTAGGCGGGAGGAATTTGGAAATCTCACTTTACAAAGGGCAAGAATCGAACCTTTGTCGCAAGGGTGGAAGGAGGGCGTCCAACCAACCAAACCAACCCTGATTCTTGGGGGTAAGAGAAAACATGGGTAGAGATTGAATGGAGTATGGAGCAATTTGAGCAAATACTTGGTGACAGTCAATATTGATAACAGAACACAAAGGACAAAATAGCACACTTATGTAATTGTATACATAATAACACATGTAATAATTAATATATGAGAAGTGGTGGAACCGTGGAAGCTCTTTTGTTTATTTTAATGCACTAGATGACAAAAAAAGGTTTATACGACCATCATATACATATATATAATCAAGCTTGCTTGGTGGAGGTGGTGGGGAACTCACATTATGACTTTGAGATCACAAGTTCGAACCCCACTACCTACTTGTGCTTGGGAGTAGAGATTTCCTTATATTTCCCCTACTCTCAAGTGTTGACCTGTGTAGCTGACCTGCGAGAGGTGTTGGTCCAATAGGGTCCTTCTTCTTACCAAGGGGTTCGCAGGTAGGGGTCCCAACGAAGGAAAAAAAAGGTTTAAGTTCATATGAGAACCGCGCTTATGGTGAGAATCGTGAGAACCATTCATTTTTCCTCATTTTACGAATATTTTACTTATTTCACAACATTTTCCCTCATTTTATATTTTACTTATTTTATGTTTTTGCTCATTTAACATTATTATGCTCATTTTAAGTTTTGCTCATTTTACGGTTTTTCCCATTTAATTTTTTTATGCTTATTTTACGCTTTTCTCATTTTACATTTTTGTTCATTTTACGTGTTTGCTCATTTTATGTTTTCTACTCATTTTATGCTTTTGCTCATTTTTACTTTTTTTCTCATTTTGAGTGGTTCTCATGGTTCTCACCATAAGAGGGTTCTCATTAGAACCCAACCCTATATAAGAGGGTTCTCATTAAACCGTTATTTTGTGGTTATGGTTTGGGTCATTATTATGTCCCAAACTGCACCAAATCAACTCGTGAACATCAGGTATGAAGTGTAAAATAGCGGTTTATACATGAAAGAGAACTTCCTAGGAGTTAATTTAGAGGGACTAGACAATCTCCATTTGGATACTATATAGATCTAGGTAAAACCCCTTAACCTTGGGTTAATTCCGTTGATCATATATATAGGTTTACATGAAAAATAGTCCTTATATAATTAGGAGACCTAACAAAACTAGGAAAGGTAATAAATACAAACCATCAATCCTAAACTGATTAGGAGAGAATAATTATACTAAAATCGACTAAATCAAGAAGTTCTATATCAGAAAGTACAACTTCTTGTAAAATCGACTAAATAACTCTAAAATTTTTACTTTAGCATGAAATTCTACTACATGTCATATATTTATATGTCATCTAAACGAGCACTTAATATTAGATTTCTCTAGAAGAGTTTCAACTTGGAATTTCTTTTCTCCTGCCTTTTCACAAATCCAAATATTTATAAAATGTGGACAGGAGTACAGGACGAATTTAAGTAGAATGCGGTCAGATTTATTTCTGACACCACTAGACAGGACGAATTTAAGTAGAAGTTCCCTTATATTCTGAAGCTACTAAAGGCACTAGGGACTTTTGCAGAAGCGGCAAAACTCTAAACATAAAGGGTGCAAATTATGAAATGGTTCTCAACAGAATCTATATATATAACCAAACCATTAATTGGTAAGCTTACACCTTGATTAACACATAATTTGGAGTATAAAGTAATTCCACCATTAATAAAATAAATGTCCAAGTAAGAAGGGAATATATATGGCAGTAATGGAATTAGTGACTTAGTGGTGAGTCGTCATTTCATTGAAAAGGATTCAATCTTGGGTCACTTTTTCTTGCCTAAATTTGTAAATGACAAGAGTGGATTACTATAGATAGAAGATTGAAGCACTCAATGGCTAGCAGTCCTAATGTTACAACTAGACGTTTTAAATCTCTATTTTCTTTATTTAATTGATATAACCTGATTAGTTTCCACCCTTATGATTCTGATTCAATTACATCCTTTATGGATTTTAGTCTTTCTTTAGTATATATGCTAATTCCAATTGTATTAAACTATGATCATATACTCTATCTGTCTCAGAATTAGTCTCGAACCTTTAAGAAGGCTTTCCATAAGGATCTTTTCAAATTGCTAGATTGGTATAAAAAGTGATAAGATGAAGAAGTTATGATTATGATCAATATTAATCGTGCTTGGATGGCGGCTCAAGATCAGTCTCATGAAAATCTCAAGTATGCAGGTACAAGTCAAAGAATCAACAAAACATGTCAATCAAATCAATTTACTAGATACACTTGAAGTTCATAGATACATTAGGATAGTCCAAAATTATGAGATAAACTCAATCGGAAAAAACATGGACATCCGAGCTTTGATGATTGGTATAGATACGTCTTGGACAACATATTAGACTAGCATTTTTTGCACGCACGCGCATGTCATATTAACGTTTTTTTCTCAATTAGTTATTCATCGGTGTTACAAAAAATTTGATTCGAACGGACATTTATAATTATTTTTAATTGTTTTAATATGTTTTTCTTAAATCAATGTGTCGTTGGTTTTTTTAGTTATTTGTTCATCATTATTCAAATATAGTATTGAGAGAAGGAAATATAAAGCAAACTTGTGCTCAAATGAAGTGGAAGAATTTGTATATCAAGTTTAATCGTTGAATATTAATAAAGTGTAAGAGTTTGATTTATATAATAGAAATTACCGAATAATAATCAACATTTTGGTTTTAAAATATTATCAGCATAATTATTAATATGAAATTCAAGTTTTTATTTTTCTTCTGATGGTGTCAATCAAGTTATATTGTCAATTTAATTTTTGGTTAGAGTTTTTCACACATATGTAATAAGAGGAAATCATTCTGCTTAATTTAATATTTAATTGAAATTTCAAATTCAATTCTATTGTTAACTTGTTCAATATATATGTCAAGTAGGAAGAAGAAAATATTATTTAATATATATGACAATTTAAATTTATTAAGGGTACATTAGACTTTTTGTGAGGGGGACATCATCTTCTTCTCCCTTTCACTTATATAATAGAGATATTAGTATTTAGAATAGTGGATTTTGACAAATTTGTATAAAAACAGCTCAAATATCATATAAGTTTAAATTTTTCCTAAATTTAAGATTTTTCAGTCGAATATTGAACTCAATCGTACATTCAACATAATATTGTAACACTCCTCTTTGAATTATTTTCTTAAACTAATTATTATAAGTGTTCTGGTAAGCATAGCATAAAAGAGAGAAAAAGGGGGGGGGTTAAAAATGAGGTTTAAAGTAATGTGTTACTCATCATGGCTGGTGATGAGACCAGGTTTAAGTCAAGTCTGACAGAAAAAACAATTATTCACCAAAGATTTAGGCCTACATGATGTTGAAGTTGTTTATACCAATTTGTCATATAAACCCTAATTTTTACTTCGTTGTTTTCTTTTTTACCAATTTGTCAAATACCCATATCAAGCTAGCAATTTAGAACACAAAGAATTGAGCAAATATGATTTCAATGGTCAAAAGTTCATCAAACTTCATCGTATTAAATTATAATCTATAAATAAGAAAGTCATATTAATTGAGATATTATGGTTATACTTGTTTATTGTTAAGTATAGTATTTTTGTAAGGAAAATCACTTTTCAGTGTTTACTGTTACACTTGTTCATAGTTAAATATCTTTTTTTTCATATACATTCCCATTATCAAATTTTTTATAGGTGGCATGCATGATTTAGATATTGATGAAGAAAAAGAGATATTTGGTGTTGGAGTTGCATCATTATCGACATCGGTATAGTATTTTTCTTAAAATAATGCATATAAAATCATTATTATTACCGATTATTATTACAAATAATGAGTTAATTTATCATATATAAACAGGAAGTTAATTGTTATCTTAAAGTTTTTTTTATACGCTTTAGTTAGTTCCATAATTTCCCACCAAATCAAGTTCTGATCCCGATCTTTAAAATGATGAAAACCTTTAGTTCAAATGTAGCCAACAATTATTGTTTCCCACAGGGAGCTTTGTCATATTACTATTATAACAGATTGCAGGGTTGCTGTGGAATTATTACACGAAGATTTGATCTCGGACAAATACTCTAATCTTCTACTCTTGTGTAGAAAGTGGTGGACCAAGACCTCGGGGATCCAGATCGTGCATAGCAGGATGGAGCTCAATAGGTTGGCGGATATGGTGGCTAAGGCAGGCAGGATTTCGGATTTAGAGTGTAATGTAACTAGGATATTTTCCCATCCCCCTAGTTATTATGAACACCTATGTTGCGGATTTGCACCTATTTCAATAGGTTGTATGACGGTTTTTCGATAAGTTAAGTTTATATATTGCTCCTTTTCACCAAAAAAAAATGTAGCCAACAATAAACCTACAGTTTAGAATATATGAAACTAAAGCATACAAACAATGATGGCACCAAGGAATCTTGGGTCCAATGGTATCACTTCCTATCTCCCATATGGGAGACCAAGGTTCAAATCTTGGTGGAAGCAAAAATTTCAATGTGGTGGGGGGATGGTTGGGGGTGCTTGTTGGGCCTCTGGGTGAGTGCCCTGTGCAAGGGCAGTCCAGAGGAAAAATTATTCTTACTGTTTGGGCCCATTTCTTGGACCAGCCCACCTATGGCGAAGTTACTAAAATACCCCTACCTCTAGGGAAGGCAATCCTCCACCAGCTGGAGCTGACTAAAATACCCTCATTTATTGGAGGTCCCATCCTCTATAAATAGCGGTTGTCTCACCAATCAAAGGGTAAGCAATTCTAAGCTGCAAAACCCAGAGCATCTCTCTCTACATTGATCACTTTCTCTCTCTACCTCAATCATTTACCGACTTGAGCGTCGGAGGGGGCGATCCGGGACCACCCCGGGGTAGGCTAACCTTGTTTTGCGGGTTTCGGTGTACGGATAACGGAGCTCAGGCGTACCTTCTTGGGGCCCACATCCAATCTCACAACTCATTACAATCCTTAATTTCTTAGCGTAAAACAGGTTTGGCGCCGTCCGTGGGGATAGTACAAGAAGTTACTTCGCCACCACTCAGCAAGATTCACCTTGTTGCTACTCGGTAAAACTCACCTCATTGTTGCTCAACAATGGCCCCAACCAAGAAGACACGCTCCCAAGTCAACCGTTATTCCGGGAGAGCTCAAGCATCCCATATGCACCTACGGTGCTATCCCTCTATCCCAATGATGATGATTCCACCCCCAATGGAGAATCCCTTTGCGAAGTCGGTCATCTCGCAACATCGGGTCGGACATAAGTAGGCGACCCTCCACCCATAACCGCAACAGACGTCACCTTGATTGCAGCTCATCTTCAACAAACTCTCCAGCAAAGTCTGATGGGTATGGCTTCCACTCGTCACGAAGAGATCATTCGTCCCTCCCGAAATGCTCAGCCTAACCGGCTGGGACCTAAATAAAGGGAAGGATCTTCCAAGGGCAACTCGGCTAGGCAAGCTACTCACGTCTCTTCAAGGTTGTCAAGAAACATGTTATCACTCGGAAGAATTCGTATCGAAGAACACATACTCATGAATACTGATCCGAAAGAGGGGTGTGATGACTCGGAATTGCAAAACCCCTCCAGAATAAACAGTGGCACCCTCAAGTTTACGATCCGGCTCAGTCAGACCTACTCATTAAAGGCACCTACTCACCAACGGTACCTGCTCATTCAAGGTACCCGCTCATCCTTGGAGCCCACTCGGCCAAGGAAATGTGTTCGGCCATAGGTGCCTACTCATTAAAGGCACCTACTCACCAACGGTACCTGCTCATTCAAGGTACCCACTCATCCTTGGCGCCAACTCGGCCAAGGAAATGTGCTCGGCCATAGGTGCCTACTCATTAAAGGCACCTACTCATCAACGGTACCTACTCATTCAAGGTACCCACTCATCCTTGGCGCCCACTCGGTCAAGGAAATGTGTTCGGCCATAGGTGCCTACTCATTAAAGGCACCTACTCATCAACGGTACCTACTCCTTCAAGGTACCCACTCATCCTTGACGCCAGCTCGACCAAGGAAATGTGCTCGGCCATAGGTGCCTACTCATCAGAGGCACATACTCACCAACGGTACACTGCTCATTCAAGGTACCCACTCATCCTTGGCGCCCACTCAGCCAAGGATATGTACTCGGCCACAGGCGCATACTCATCAAAGGCACATACTCATCAACGGTACCTGCTCATTCAAGGTACCCACTCATCCTTGGTGCCCTTGGCCAAGGAATATACTCGGTCATAGGTGCCACTCATCAAATGCAACGGTACCTACTCATTCAAGGTACCCACTCATCCTTGGATGCCCACTTGGCCAAGAAATGTACTTGACCATAGGTGCCTACTCATCAGAAGCACCTACTCATCCACGGTACCTCCATCAACTTGGCATGTGCGAGCTACCTCCATCCAAGCACGACTCCCCTTGGTCTAAAGAGCGAACTTGGACAAAGAAAATGAACCACACATCAAGGCACCTAACTCGAAGCGATGCATAATCCCAAATTCCCCCTTCTCGGGACTAGCAGGGTACCCTGAACATGGGTCTCTCGATTTCCGCTGGACGACCGCCTCGGGAAGGAATGATGCTACCCTATCCGTTTATCCCGGCGTGGGGCTAATTACTTGGAACCCTTCAGTTGGACAAATAAATACTCTCAAAGGAGGAAGGATGGGGCTAATAAGCCTCAGAAGTCCAAAATTTCTGCATCAGCACCTCCTCAGTCATAAGAGGAGCGTCCTACTAACTTGGCCAAAAACGGCTAAGTATCGTTAATTGGCACGTACTCGATATTCGAATAGTGTCATGAAACCTCCTCGGGAAACATGGAGCTCCTAAACCCCCCCGAGTCGAGAAACATATTCATTAGCACCTCCTCAGCATTTTGAGGAGCGTCACTCAAATAGTAAGCCAAAATAAGGCTAAGGACCTCCCTCGACCACTTGAGGCTCATAAGCCCCCAACGTGCCGAGGAGCGTCCCATGACCTCCCTCGGTATCTCGAGGAGCGTCACATGACCTCACTCAGCAATTTAACGGGCGTCACTCAAACACTTAGCCAAGTATGGCTAAATACTCATGGCACCCGCTCGGACAGCATAAGGCTCATCAGTCGTCATCCGAGCGGCGTCCTACTCCCTCGGTCAGCATGGAGTCCACGTACTCAGTCAAGTATGACTAAGTACTCATGGTACCCACTCGGACAGCATGTGGCTCATTAGTTCTCATCCGAGCGGCGTCCTACCCACTCGGTCAACAGGAGCTCCCCTCCTTACCGAGTTGCTTCTATACTTGGTCAAGTATGGCCTAGTATCAGCTAGCACCTATTCGGACAGTATGGGCTCATCAGTCCTCATTCGAGTAGCCTCATAACTCACTCGGTCAACAGGAGCTCCCCTCCTTGCCAAGTTGCTTCTATACTTGGTCAAGTATGGCCTAGTATCAGCTAGCACCTATTCGGACAGTATGGGCTCATCAGTCCTCATTCGAGTAGCCTCATAACTCACTCGGTCAACGGGAGCTCCCTCCTCCTCGCGAGTCGCTTCTATACTTGGTCAAGTATGGCCTAGTATCAGCTAGCACCTATTCGGATAGCCTGGGGCTCATCAGCCCCTCATTCGAGTAGCCTCATGACTTGCTCGGTCAACAGGAGCTCCCCTCCTTGCCGAGTTGCTTCTATACTTGGTCAAGTATGGCCTAGTATCAGCTAGCACCTATTCGGACAGCCTGGGGCTCATCAGCCCCTCATCCGAGTAGCCTCATAACTTACTCGGTCAACAGGAGCTCCCCTCCTTGCCGAGTCGCTTCTATACTTGGTCAAGTATGGCCTAGTATCAGCTAGCACCCACTCGGACAGCATGGGCTCATCAGTCCTCATTCGAGCGGCGTCCTACTCCCTCGGTCAGCATGGAGTCCACGTACTCCTCTACCGAGCCACTTTACACTTAGTCAAGTATGACTAAGTGCTCATGGCACCCACTCGGACAGCATGGGCTCATCAGTCCTCATTCGAGTGGCGTCCGACCCGCTCAGCGCAAGGAGACCCCCTCTCCTTTGACGAGTCGCTCTTATACTTAGCCAAATTCAAGCTAAGTACTTCATTGACACCCACTCGGACAGCATGGGGCTCATTAGCCCCTCATCCGAGTGGCGTCCGACCCGCTCAGCGCAAGGAGACCCTCTCTCCTTTGACGAGTCGCTCTTATATTTAGCCAAATTCAAGCTAAGTACTTCATTGGCACCCACTCGGCCAGTAGGAGACCCCCTTTCCTTTGACGAGTCGCTCTTATACTTAGCCAAATTCAAGCTAAGCCTTTCATTGACACCCACTCGGACAGCATGGGGCTCATTAGCCCCTCATCCGAGTGGCGTCCGACTCGCTCAGCACAAGGAGTCGCTCGGCACAAGGAAGTCCAAAAGGACAAGGAGCCAGTCGGCTCAAGGACCTACTCGGCTTGGGCACCCTCTCGGTCACTTGGCCATGGGACCCCGGTTGGCCATCCTCGCGTACCCGGTCGGCCAGCATCAACGCACCGGCTCGTCCTGCTCAATATCGGCTCGACCCGGTCGTCCATCCTCGAGCAGCAACTCGGCCAACCTCAAAGGCCCGCGGTCGGCCCGCCTCGAGTACCCAGTCGGCCTTTCGACCAAGGCACCTGGTCGACCCTCTCGACCAAGGTACCTGGTCGGTCTCAGCCAGCACAGCTCGAGAGAGCTGCTCGGCCACTCGACTAGAGACCCGCTCGGACTCGACCAGCAAAGCTCGAGAGAGCTGCTCGGCCACTCGACCAGAGACCCGCTCGGACTCGGCCAGCAAAGCTCGAGAGAGCTGCTCGGCCACTCGACCAGAGACCCGCTCGGACTCGGCCAGCAAAGCTCGAGAGAGCTGCTCGGCCACTCGACCAGAGACCCGCTCGGACTCGGCCAGCAAAGCTCGAGAGAGCTGCTCGGCCACTCGACCAGAGCACCCCCTCGGACTCGGCCAGCAAAGCTCGAGAGAGCTGCTCGGCCACTCGGCCAATGCACTCGCTCGGCAACTCGGCCAATGCCCCCGCTCGGCCAGTCGGTCAACACCCCCGCTCGGCCACATGGCACCTGCTCGACCCGATCGGCCATCCTCGAGTACCCGGTCGACTTGGTTAATCCTAGCGACAGAAGATTTTCTCCACCACGATCCGGCATGAAAATTCGTGGGTCCCACTCAACACCAGAAAAAAATGCAAATACTTCATTCCGCCAATCGACCACACTAAAAATTGGCGATTTTCACTCCGATTACTTGGCGTGGGGCTAATTGTTTGAGCCCATTTCTTGGACCAGCCCACCTATGGCGAAGTTACTAAAATACCCCTACCTCTAGGGAAGGCAATCCTCCACCAGCTGGAGCTGACTAAAATACCCTCATTTATTGGAGGTCTCATCCTCTATAAATAGCGGTTGTCTCACCAATCAAAGGGTAAGCTATTCTAAGCTGCAAAACCCAGAGCATCTCTCTCTACATTGATCACTTTCTCTCTCTACCTCAATCATTTACTGACTTGAGCGTCGGAGGGGCGATCCCGGGACCACCCCCGGGGTAGGCTAACCTTGTTTTGCAGGTTTCCGGTGTACGGATAACGGAGCTCAGGCGTACCTTCTTGGGGCCCACATCCAATCTCACAACTCATTACAATCCTTAATTTCTTAGCAGAAACACTTACCATGGAGTTCTCGAAAGGGGGCAAAAAAAAATTACAAACAATGATGGCGCATACTAAATAAGTTCCAAGATGGATGCTAGCTATGTGTACGTATAAATGTTATATATATTATTAACAGCTAGATCTGTAAACAAGACTTATAACAAAAAGAATAACTTAATTAGAAATGGATGCCATGATAAGGATTTACCTAGACACTTCCACGATTCTCACCTATATATACTCCACAAAAAGGTTGAAGTGACAATCAGTCAATCATATGCATATAGTATAATATATCTTTTCTTTGCTCCCTTCTTCCAACCTTTTGCATGTGTAAACTTTAGATTATGTGAAGCTACTCAGCAATTGTATAATGGTTGGTTTGCAATTGGGAATCAATCTATTCACTTGTTGATGATATTATTATGGTGGAAATGTGAAATTGAATATTTTATCCTTTCATTACTTGATTCTTAGTGTTTCCTTGTTCTTATCTTTGACTTTTAAGATTATAAGATAGTATAATATATAGCCAATAAACATACAAACACTCGTCTATAATTTCTAGATTGGTTTAATCGGACAAATAAGTATTAAAAATAGAATCATCATTTGCTAGCCGAGTAATGTGGTAATCTTCCTTTTGAGTTGAGAAATGGTAATTAGCCTATGCGGCTATACGTGTCACCCAAAGAAGCACGCTCGCCATGTGGCAGCAAAACTATTCGCCCCAAGCTTTGCCTTGTCATGTGTACTACTGATGGAAGCCATTACACACGTGTCATTCAAGTATGTAATCTTTGATTGTGTTATCTAATTATGCCCTTGATTAATGATTAACCTTAATCTATTGCAATAAAGTAACAAGGATAAAGATCGTGGCAACTCAAATGTTACCACTAACGTACTCTACAATAAAATATTTCAGAATGTGTACCCGTATTCATATTTTTAATTAACCCTACTATTTTATCAATTTTGTTACATTCTCATTCATATTTTTTTCTTTTCTTATGTGTTGTTCATTCAATTTGACTTGAGTCGTTCTTATTATATATGGATCGTTCTTTCATTTATATGAGTTTCATCATTTCACTAATTTTTTATAATATGTATTATTCTGTTTGATAAAGAATTTATCAGATCATATCTACATAAAACCTCCCGTGCATTTTTGCACGGGCTTGAAAACTAATTTTACATATAACACACATGTACAGATAAGACATCCCCAACATCTACCCGATGTACTCTCACAATGCAAAGTCTCACTCAAGATCATCACAAATTATTACAATAGGCGGTCTAATTTTAACACAAAATTAGACAAATCCAAGTCTACTTTCTTCTTATATTATAAGCTCATTTAATCTCACTATAACCCAACACTATCCCTGAGACATCTCACATCAACCCAGTCGCCCTTCTCTTCTCCTTCCTTTATTTCCTTAGAATCTCGAACTACAACATGACAATTATAAAAAAAAAAAAAACCCGACGACGAGTCTTACTTGAATGGATTAAACTAGTCACTAAATGAATTAAAGAATGTGAGAACCTGAATGTATTAAGCTGGTCACTGAATAGATTAAACTGGTCACTAAATAAATTAAACTAGTTACTATATTCAGAAAGGTAATCCATTCTCTTCTTAATACTGAGTTTGGATTGTCGCCTTATTTAAAATTAAAATTAAACAGTGTCTCGTACAAGACCAACTGCAAGATCATATATTTAACATTGTCCACAAAGAGATTAAGCTTGGAACTATCAGACATAAGGGTGAAGATCGGAGTGTTGAATCCAAAGAAGACGCCTTGTTGGAGAATAAAGGAGCCAGGAGGAACAACTGGTGAAGAGTCAAGCAAGAACCAAAAAAATATAAAAAAAATTGATTATGGCATCAGAATTTTTTTTTGCAGAAATTTGGATCCAAGGGCTATGATATAATGATAAAGTTTTGGAGAAATTATTGTGATAGATTGTATTCGCTCGAGAGTAACGTATGATATACAAGCCTTATATAGGCTACACAAAATGTGGAAAAAAATAATGTGGAAACTTAAATACACTTCGGAGACATAAAACAAACTAAACCGATATGGGCAAAGCTTCACATATATGTCTAATAGGAATCATGAAAAAACTAGTCACTGATAGGTTCTTTGTCTCGATCAAATGAACAACTAACATTCAACAATTTATGCATTTTTCAGACCACATCAACAAGTTTTAAGTGAGACGAACTTATAATAATAATTTATTGTAAATTTTTAAGTGAAGAAATAAAGTTTCAATTCGCGAAAAAAAGATGACCGAATTTTTTCCAATAGCATATACCCTAATTGACGAACATATTCCATGATATTTATACATTCTAAAGTTGCTCATTGTCCTTCTTATTAGGGCTTTCCATACGACATATGCTCCTTAGTCATGAAAACCCTAATCTAATTATTAATTTGTTGAATTGTTGCATATGTTGTGAATATGATGATTTTTCTAATTTTGATTGTTCTTGCTTCATCATGAATGAGGGAGAATGCAGGAGAATTCGAGGGCAATTAGAATGGAAAACAAAAGGTCGGACCCACAAACTATTTTTTAGCGGAATCTATCATTATGTGGTGGTTTTTTTTTGTTTCAAAATGTGGTATAAGGTGATTACATTTTTTTTTAATAAAAAGTTCAATAAAGTGGTTATCTGAAAACAAACGATGACTTTAAGTATATCATATGACTTTTATATTCAGAAAACCAAAAACTGGAAACTGATAGTGATCCCAAACAATTATAAACCCTAGCTAATACGGTAATACCTATATGATAGTATGACTTAAGTTATATGTTGTGATTTGCCAGTGCTTCATTAAGCTGTCTCTAAGGTCTACTATCATCAAATTTTCACGAGGAGCTGAAATCGATTTCGTCGTACCCAGACTGATTAGTGATTAACTGATTACTGCTCGTGTAACAACTTCCGGTGAGTAAAGACCTTTTAATTTAATGGCTATTTCCCATACAACCATTTGAACATACTTCATTCTATAGTTTTATACTTCTAATTGTAGGGTTTTAATATGATTAATTTGGGTTTTTGTATTGCAGAAGGACTTGCCAAAATCAACTAGAGGTCATGTCATTTGTGGGTAAATTTGGGCTCTTAGCTTGACCTATAGTTTCATCCGTGAACTCACTTTGGTTCGGAATTAAGTATTGGAGTTAAATTTCTTTCATCTATCTATCATCTATCAAATTATACTAAAATAAAATGAAAGGGACACATGTCACATTCATTTTCCGCCTAAATCTTTTGTGAAATATTTTGGAAAATAAAATATTCTATTACAAAAAAGCTATCTTATTTTAATGAAAATATTCAATAATCTTCTCAAAAATTATATAATATGCAAACTAATTTTGTTGAATTTTTAGATTAATTATGAAGTTTGTAAATTATAACATTTAAATTTAATCCAGAAAAAAGTGTGTTCTTAGATATAAGAGATTTCGAGTTTAGCTCGAGCATCGAGCCAAAAACTAGTGGGTTATAATAGCGAAACCTTTGTTGGATACTTGAATTAGTCTCTTAAAATGTTCATTCGATAATGTGATTTCTGAATATAACAAGGTTTACAAATCTCTTTTATATATTCATCAGTGACTCACGTTTCTACTTAACTCCTGGCTAAACACTTTGACTTGTGTCATAGGTAGGTGACACAATGCCTATCGTAGGGAATTTTTATCATACACTCTCTGTGGGCATGAAGTAAACCCAAAGTTATTTTTTCTTCATTCTTCATTTGAAACTCCAAATGAAGATAATCACATAATAGGTGGAGCCCCGAATGAGTAAATGAGTAAATGAAGCGAAAAATAAAGACGTGGGTATCATGTATTACATACGCACTGTAGTGTATGTTAATACACTATTTATCGTAGGTCACTAATACTTTGTAGTAACAAATACTTTTTCCCCCTCAATATGCCTAAAAGACATTTCTTATATCTTTTATTGTCTTTTTAAATAGAGAAAATTAGTCGGTTTGTTTCCATTTTTTACCCCCAAAAAAAATAACCGGTTTGAGTGTGCATTTGTTGTTTTCCACCTCAAGAATGCGATGTGTCCTTTTAAAGAATGTTCAGTTGCAATCGGTTTCTACTTATCTCTTTTTGCTTTGAGATTGAAATTGCCCCTCCTCGGCAAATTTAGACACGTTATCCTTCAAAAACGCATCCCTCACTTGCCACAGTACCAAAGTTAGGCAAAAATCAACTCAATCTACCAAGTACCAACCGAATTCGAATCCAACCCAATATTAACGAGTTAGGTCAAAATTTTCAACCCATTTAACAAAACGGGTCGATTCAATCCAATCCCTTTAATTAAATGGATTGGTTCAAGTTGAAATTTTCAACCTAAATTCGACCCATCTAACCCGTTTACTTAGATGGATCATGTTCGGTTAGATTGACCCACTAACCCGTTTATTCCGTTTATTTTTCATTCGAAGAACCAATTTTTTCAAGTTAAATGAACAAAAAAAAAAGATGGTTTGTATTTGAATTTGTCTTCTTGTTATATATGGAGTATGGACTCTTTGCACTTCAAAGTTGTTAGAATATGAGGTATAAGTAATTATAATCAGGTCGTCGTTTATGAAAATTGAAATATGCTATCAAATGGATAAGTGGGTCGATTTTAGGTTGACCCATTAATTATCATGTTAGGTTGCGTTGAGAATCCCAACCGTTTAACTAAACAAGTTGGATTGAGTAAAGGATCTCAACTCATTTAAGTAAATAGGTCAACCCGAATGCAACCCACGTCGACCCTCTGCCAGACCTACTTCCCTATTATCACCCAAAAAGAAAAAAGAAAAAAAATATTTGGTGGAAATTAATTTTCGAGATTTCTTGTGGTAAGGTAAAATACCTTTTGCCAAAAAGAAATTGGTTGGTTATGTATTAAGGGTATAATTTTTTACATTTGGATGAAATTATTGAACTTAAGAGATTCAGTTACCACTTTCTAATAAATCTAATTAATGGCTTATCTTTTGGTAGCTATATGTATACAGTATACTGCACTATAGTCTATAGTGGAGAACTAATAATAAATCTGACATCAGTGATTCTCTCATTAAAAGCCCAGTAAAAAATGGTAAAGTGGCACTCATCAAACTATCTGGGTTTCTGGGTCATCCTCTACTGACAGCAGCTCAATGCTCTGAATCTTCTTTCTCTGGGTTTTTTTTTCTTCTTCTCCATCTTATAAGGTAACTTTTGTCTTTGATTCTCCACTAAAACTCTTACTTTAAATCTACTTTTTTTTCTTTGTGGTTAAGCTAATTAATGGGATGTAAAAGATTGAGTCTTTAATGCCAAGAAATCTTGGAAACTTCAGTGATCTAAATCTACATCTTTGGAGTGACAAAATGTTGATAACAAACAAAAAAAGAACTTGCAGGGTGCTCCTGAATCTTGGGCTTGTATACCCAATACAACAGCTTCTTTTGTTTACCTTGGAAATTGAAACTAAGCATGAAATTTGAAAGTTAATACTCTGAGATTACTTATTGCTAGCCAACTGACTTCAGTTAGAATTGTGTTATTTTAATGGTGCTAGACCTAGACCTTTTTGAGGTTGATTTATACTGTGTTGGGTTAGATTAGATTTCTTGATGTTAGTTGTTTATTAAGGTATTTATGTAACACCCACCCTATGAAGCATGGGTAACTTCATTTTAGCAACCGTATGTGTACGGGTCGTGGGTACGTTTAGATACTTAATAGAAACTTGAATTAGACTACGCTATTATCTTATTTGTCTTACTTAAATATTTAGATTACAATTTGGCTGTGTAATTCGTAAAAGTTCATTTAATTTCCTTAAAGTATATAGTAGTACATATTTGAAATGGATTAATTTTCAATGTATTATATAAAACTCACTCGACCATACACGTGTCCTCTTTTTCTTACACCTAACGTATTTAGTGCTCATTTCGTGCCTTTACATACTCAATTTGTGCAACCTAGCTCACACCCACCTAGGGTAAGTGTAATTGTTTTTTTTCAAATATGATACTAATTGAGCCTTATTGATTGCAAATATGGCTTATTATGTGATGGTACTCAATATTATTTTGGTGGAATGTCACTAACTTCAACTGTACAAAGTTGGAGAGAGTTTTAGTTGTGCTCCTAACAAGGAAATTGCAACTATTTTTAGTCCTGGACCCTTCTGTAGGTGTGTGTGAATACTTTGATTAATTTTTATCTACTATATTGTGTATGGGTCGTGGGTACGTTTAGATACTTAATGGAAACTTGAATTTGATTACGCTATTATCTTATTCGTCTTACTTAAATATTTAGATTACCAATTCGTCATGTAATTTGTAAAAGTTCATTTAATTTCCTTAAACTATATTGTAGTAGTACATATTTGAAATGGATTAATTTTTGATGTATTATATAAACCTCGTTCTACCGTACACGTGTCCTCTTTTTCTTACACACCTGACGTATTTTGTGCTCGTTTTGTGCCTTTACATACCCAATTTGTGCAACCTAGCTCACACCCACCTAGGGTAAGTGTAATTGTATTTTTTCTTTTCAAATATGATACTAATTGAGCCTTATTGGTTGCAAATATGGCTTATTATGGAATGTCACTAACTCCAACTGCACAAAGTTGGAGAGAGTTTTAGTTGTGCTCCTAACAAGGAAATTGCAACTATTTTTACTCCTTGGTCCTTCTGTATGTGTGTGTGTGAATACTTTGATTACTTTTTATCTACTATATTGTATATGGATGGTCAGATGGACCTCTCCTTATATTCTTTCTATTACTGTCTTTTGGTCATTTTCACATAATAGTAATGTATCCAAATTGTTGCTCTTGTGAGACATTATTTTCATCACTGTTATCAGTCATTTTCTGGATTGCAAATTTGGAAATTATTTTCCTCAACACTCATATATTCAGCTAAAAGAAAATTATGTCTATAAATCTTAATGATATAGTCTTGAGATATGCAGAATAAGGTGTCCTAGTTCAGCTTATGTTGCTTTTGTCCAGTGCAAGGGATGAATATCTTCCTTTTTCTTTCTCAGATGTTTGTGCAGATAGTTGTAGCATTTGCTATTGTTCTTCTGGGTTATATTTACAAGTTGATAAAGCCTCCTCCTCCAAAAATATGTGGTTCACCTGGTGGTCCTCCAGTGACTTCACCAAGGATCAAACTTTCAGATGGCAGGCATTTGTCATATAGAGAGGCAGGAGTTAACAAGGATGAGGCTAAATACAAGATCGTAATCGTCCATGGCTTTGCTAGCTCAAAGGATCAAACTATCCCAGTCTCTCAAGTATGAATCAACTCTACTTAATCCCCCACCCCAAAGGAATTGAAACAAATGAAAAATTAAAGTTACTAGTGCTGAAACCTGTGTGGTGCACAATTTAGTAATAGAGAGACTAAAAAAATTCAATCAAATTATTTAGCAACTTTACTATATAATTAATAGTATGATGATTCTATACACTAAGGTTGTTTGCTAATATATCTCAAAAGTAGGTAAAAATATGATGATTCTATACACTAAGGTTGTTTGCTAATATAGTCTCAAAAGTAGGTAAAAATATGTTGCTTTATTTTCAGTCTTTCTTTGACATTCATTCCTTGGCAAAAGAAACATAGGTTGATTTTCGCTGCTGTGCTAAACTCGTACGATCAATTGATTGTCAGGAACTCATTGAGGAGCTAAAACTGTACTTCCTGTTTTTCGATAGAGCTGGATATGGGGAGAGTGACCCTTATCCAGAACGCTCTGTGGAAAGTGAGGCATTTGATATTCAAGAACTTGTTGATGCTTTGCATCTCGGATCAAAATTTTATGTCATAGGAACTTCCATGGGAGCTTACCCAGCATACAGCTGTATAAATTACATCCCACAAAGGCATGACACTAAACATTTACTTCAGATGATATTTGCCTAAAAATGATCCTGCTGCAATTTATGTTATGAAACAGCATTCTAACTTTAACATTACTCCACAGATTGGCCGGGATCTCCTTGGTTGTTCCATTTGTCAGCTACTGGTGGCCTGGTTTCCCTGATCATGTATCCGGAAAGACTTTTAGGAGACTTCCTCTACAAGACCAATGGACCTTTCGAGTGGCACGTTATGCTCCTTGGTTGTTCTACTGGTGGATGACTCAAAAATGGTTCCCTTCATTCAGTCTCTTGTCGGGTGATCCATCTGTTTTCAGTCGTCAAGATATTGAAATCATAAAGAATATGCCAAAAGTTTCACAGGTAGATCATCTAAGATACTTGTTGACTTCTACTCATGTTAGTTTCGTTTTGGGAAATTATAGATGGTAACCTTGTACTAAGAACTTCATCCAAAATGACCCTCACTTACTGGGGACTCTAAAATAACCCCAAAGTTTGCAAAAACACTCTTGAAAATACTGTATGGTAACCCTGAAGAAAGATATCTCCTTGTGAAATATGGTTATTTGGATATTGTTTAAGGCATAGTTTAAATTGGGTTACCATAGATAATATCCCTTTTGGGGGGAGGGGGAGGGGGGTTTGCAATATGTTTCTCTATATAACTTGATTTTGATCTATGAACTTCATCACCATTGTGAATTGTATTGTGAAGGACACAACTAGTTAGCACTATTTTTCCAAACCAACAGCATACTAATGTTTTATTTTACTTGTAACCTCAGGATAAAAGCCGTCAACAAGGCGATTTTGAATCCCTTCATCGAGATATAATGGTTGGTTTTGGAGATTGGGAATTCAGTATCTTGGATCTTAAAAACCCTTTCCCTGAAAATGAAGGTTCAGTACACATATGGCAAGGCTATGAGGACAAAATAATTCCTTTCGAAATTAATCGATTTATCTCGGAGAAGCTTCAGTGGATTAAGTACCATGAAGTTCCTGATGGTGGACATATGTTCATGTTCGACCCTAGCATGTGTGAATCCATCTTAAAAGAACTTCTGCTTGGATAGTTTCGATCCTGCATGCCTCTATACCTATAGCTACTCCCATTAGTCTGAACTCTGAACCTCCCTTGTAATACTGGATTATATTATTTGTGGTTACATATAGAATAATGTATGAACTTGATATATTTGTATCTGATCTTCTTGTCAATTGTCATACTTCCCATGTGAGTGTTACGAAACTAACTGACGTTAGTTTCGTTGAATTCGTCAAAGGTGATTCTGAGGAAATTGGACATATATGAAGTTGTAACTGCTGAGAAAGATCTACTACAAGTGTTAAATGTGGTGCTACCAGGAAGTTATGAGTTATGGTGGCATGCATGCATGTCATTTTGTATATTTTTTTATCCCTAACTTGTATTTTTTGGACCTATCCTTCAGCATTATAATGAGAAGAGAAGAAGTGCAACTTCACAGGAAGCTCAGGTTTTAACTATGCAGTGATGACTGATGAGGCAGATTCAACCAGTAAATTAATCTCTGAAGTAGAGAACGCTACAGGAAACTTTGAGTAATTTCTTACTTTGTCATATTCATCTTTGTCCTATAGACATCTTATTTTCTCTGCTTTACTGTATGCTTCGTTTTCTCAAGTAAAAAGAAATAACAAATAAGGAAGATAGTCAGAATAATATATATATATACTTGTTGCTATATTGATGCTACATTGCATGTGAGATGGTGTAAAAATGAAGAGTAGTTCTTGAGTTCTTGTGTGAGATGGTGTAAGATAAGACATGAGTGATTTTTTGTAAAGGCTATATGATTTTCCATGTTTTCCTGATTTAAGTTTCTTGATTTAACTCTGTAAAAGCACGGTTTTTCCTAGCACCAAAATTGCATATCCTCTTTTTCCTGATTTGAATTTCCTCTTTGTAGAAAGGTAAGTTTGTTAATCATTTTTCTTAGCAAGTAATTGTATGACCAAAGTGACTTATTTCCTTACTAAAAAAATTAGAATAATGGAAACGTTAAGAAAAAATTTCCTGAAATTCCAGTCCCATGTTTCATGGTAGATTGAGAGGAGTTACTGAGAAAGAGGGAGAGTAAATGAGAGGAAGAAAGGAAAAACAAATTAACAAGAAAATGAGTAAATTGGATGGTAAAATGAGGGGAAAAGGGGAAAATAAATGAAAATAGGGTCACTAAGGGTCTGTTCTCCCCAGTTTATTTTCTGTTCAGTTCAGTTCCTAAATTATTATCATCACTATTAATTAGTTATAATTTAATTCTGTTCAGTTCAGTTGTTTTATGCCGAAGAGAACAAGCCTAAAACTCATGTGCCAATCAAATTGCAAGTCAATGCAGGAAAAAAAAATCAAACCTTAAATTTACCATTTTGCTACATAAAATGCTTTCTAAGGTATTTTTCTCAAAAAAAAAACCTCTTATATGGTAGTTTTTGACAAATTTTCCTTCATATGAAAGTAAAGTATGGTACTTTGAGGAATATGGTACTTTGATTCCTTTGTATAAGAACAAAGGCGATGTACAAGATTGTACCAACTACCGAGGAATCAAACTAATGAGTCATACGATGAAACTCTGGGAAAGGGTGATTGAGCAAAGACTTAGGAAACATGTGAAGATATCGGAGAACCAATTTGGATTTATGCCTGGAAGATCGACTATAGAGGCCATCCACCTCTTAAGACAAACAATGGAACATTACCGTGATAGGAAGAAGGATCTACATATGGTTTTCATTGATTTGGAGAAGGCATATGATAGAGTACCAAGAGAAATACTTTGGTGGGCGTTGGCAAGGAAAGGTGTTCCACAAAAATATATAGATATCATCAAGGATATGTATGAGGGGGCAACTACGAGTGTGCGGACTACGGTGGGGGAGGACAAGAAGAGTTTCCTATTACGATCGGAGTGCATCAAGGTTCCGCACTTAGTCCCTTTCTCTTTGCCCTAGTCATGGACGAACTAACGAGGTCAATTCAAGATGATATACCATGGTGTATGATGTTTGCGGATGATATTGTGTTGATTGATGAAACAAAGGAAGGTATTGAGAGAAAGTTGGAATTGTGGAGACATACATTAGAAGCCGGGGTTTTAGATTGAGCGTAAGTAAGACCGGAGTATATGGAGTGCAAGTTCGGTGGGGTTACAAGCAACGAGGCGAGGGCGGTCACTTTGGATAGCAAAGTGGTTCAAGGATCGAACGTCTTCCGTTACCTAGGATCCATTCTCCAAAAGGATGGAGAACCTGGATGGAGACGTGGCTCATAGAATTAACGCGGGTTGGTTAAAGTGGAAAAGCGCCACTTGGATTCCTTTGTGATTCCGGTATTCCCCAAAGCTTGAAGGGAAAGTTCTACCGTACGGCAATTAGGCTCGCTTTGTTATATGGCACCGAATGTTGGGCGGTGAAACAATGCCACGTCCATAAGATGAACGTGGCGGAGATGCGTATGTTGCGGTGGATGTGTGGCCACACAAGGAAAGACCGATTAAGAAATGAAGTGATCCGGGAAAAAGTTGGAGTTGCATCCATTGAAGAAAAGATGAGGGAGAATCGGTTAAGATGGTTTGGTCATGTGAAAAGGAGATCAGGTGATGCACCGGTGAGAAGAATTGAAGAGTGGAGGAGTAACCAAGTTGTAAGGGGTAGGGGAAGACCTAAGATGACTTGGATGAAGGTAATTGAAAGTGATATGAGGTTACTTGGGATTGAGGAGAGCATGACGTTGGATAGAAGTGAGTGGAGGGGCAGTATCCATGTGGAGGAAGGGGTGTGATTTCTGCATTTATTTGTTTTTCTCAATTGTGTTGGTATTAAAACCTTTTGTTGAAAACCTCTTTTAAAACTTGTTGGTGTAAACCTTGCTTTAAAAAAAAAAAAAAAAAAAAAAAACCTTTTTATCACTCTTGGCGATGCCATCTCCTTTGGTGACGGTTTCAGTTGACGATTCATGTTAGCCGACCCCAAATCACTTTGGGAATAAGGCTTAGTTGTTGTTGTTGTATGAAAGTAAAGTATGGATTTTCCTACCACCAAAATTGCATAATCCTATATTTTCCTGGATTTCCTAGTTAATTGAATCTCACTTTACTATAAAAGTAAAATCTTACTAGGTTATTGTCAGACCAAAGTATCTTTTTTTGATATCAGGATTGATTTAAGTTTTTAATGCCTCATATTTATTGCTCTAGTATAAATGGTTTGTCAATTCTATAAGTTTCTTTGAGATAGTTCATGCTTGTGTAGACTGATTAAGAAATCATAAGTGTATTGCAGAAATGTTAATTGCAGTAATTGTGAGTGTTCTTGTGGTTGGAGGAATATATCAGTTGATAAAGCCACCTCCTTCAAGAAGATGTGGGTCAGCTAATGGTCCTCCTGTTACTTCACCTAGAATCAGACTGAGTGATGGAAGGTATTTGGCTTACAAGGTCCGAGGAGCACCTAAAGAAAGTGCAAAATACAAAGTCATCATAAATCATGGTTTTTTTGCATCAAAAGACACTTATATACCTGTGTCAGATGTAAGAATTCTGCTTATAATCACTCTGTAATGTCCTGAAATTGAATTTGTTTGTTTATGATCCTATATTGAAATTGCATTTTTTTAGAAACAATTTAAAGCAGGGCTATAATTAGAGTTGGCAATCAAGATAATAATGAGTCGTGTTCCTGTTCGTCTTTAGGTCAATTTTAGGTTGGTGATCAAATATATCAAAAGCTATGTGATATGTAGGATAAATGCATATATGGCAAATAGGTCAAGTTAGGTCAGATTAGGGTTGATTTGTATTTGTAGTGTCACGTTTGAGTTTCTCTCAGTTCTTTTGCGTTTGTGTCGTGTATCGTGTCAAGGATTGTGAGCTCTTGTTATGATCTTACTTCGTATGTTGTGAGCAAAATGTTTTGAAAATCCAATCTAGCTTTGTTTGTACTTGCCTCCCAAATTTTCATCTTAAATTGTGGTTCACTAGTAGAATTAAAGTTCAAAAAAGATGCTAATATCCTTGATGGCATGCTTGCAGGAGTGGTTGCAAGAAATGGCCATCTTTCTTGTTACATTCGACAGACCAGGACACGTTGAAAGTGATCCAAATCCTTATCGCTCACCAAAGAATGATGCTCTTGATATTGAAGAACTTGCTGATCAACTAGAGCTTGGCTTGAAGTTTTTTGTCATTGGAGTTTCAATGGGTTCTTACCCTGCTTGGGGCTGCCTCAAATACATACCTCACCGGTACAAAACTGTACAATTTATCCAACATTATCCTACTTGTTTACCACCTCCCTCTGTCCTTGAATAAAAGGCCACATTTGATTAGGTCTATTTTAAGGATTTAGCTAAACTAACATAACAATGTAGTCTTTGTTCGAAATTCTTACAAGGATGTCATATAGAGGTCATCAACCTACTAAATTCAGATGGCGTATCATTTTTGTTGAGATAATTATGTAGGCACTACAAAGATAGACTTGTATTTATGTTAGGTTTCATAGAGTATAAGAGCCTGAAATTACAGAGCAGCTTCCGAAGGATTTCAGAAACTGTAATAGTTTCTACAATATCAGCAGGAAATCGCGTATCTCCTGATTTGTACATGAATGCAGGGACCAGTCTATGGACTAGGTGCTAAAATTGCGGAGCAGCTTCCATAGACTGATGGACCAAGTACTGAATTTGGTTCCTCTAATCCCTTCGACCTCTATATTGGGCTCTTAATCCTAACAAAATGTGGCCTTTAGTCTAGCAACCAATGAAACATTGGATCCGGTTGTGATAATACTTTCTTGAAATGTTTATGCAGGCTTGCAGGAGTGGCATTTGTAGCTCCAGTGATCAACTACTGGTGGCCTTTGCTTTCTTCTGATATATGCAGCAAAGCATTTAGTAGAATGTCTTTGCTGGAGCAATGGAGACATCGGCTGATCCACTATGTCCCTAGATTAGCATGGTCGATACAGCGATGGTTATCTTTCCCTACAATGCACTCTATTATGAAGAACAACCCTAAGACTTTCAACAAGAACGACTTTGCTATCATGGAACTCTTGTCACAAGTACCTGCTCCTGATAAGGCAAAACTTCTTCTCTCACTTCTATTTTAACTGTGTGCTAGGTGATCTCCTCAATTTGTAGAAGTGTTTGAGCAACTTCTTAATGCCAGTTCCGTAGACTCATAATTTTTGAGTTCTTTTTTCTTTCTTTTTGAACATTTGGAGAATGAAGTTATCCTTTTTACTGATTAGAGCTCAAGTCCACTGATTCAAAATTTCAAACTGATTTTTTTGTGATTTAAAGAAAATTTGTAGTTTACTTATTTTTCTTGATTGAAATTGTTTTGTTTACTGATCAAGATCGATTTGTATACTGAATAACTTTTGTTTAGGTTGAACTGAATAGGGCCTTTGCGATTTTGGAATATTAATATTTCATAGAAGTATACATTTTATAAATCACTGAATATATAGTTTCAATAGATAATGAAAGATATTTGTGGATTTCATTGTTATTTTTTGATAACCAGACAGTATCTAGCATGGTTGCAAGCATTTATAGTGAAATTCTGACAATTGAACCTTCTAAATGTTATATAGTCCTTGTATGTTGCCTATAATTTCCTTCAAGTCCTTTTTATATGGTTCTAATGTCATGGAGTTGGGCATGAGATTGTGATTGTGTCTCCATGCAGGGCAAGATAGACCAGCAAGGTGCATATGAGTCCATGTACCGAGACTTTATAATCTGCTTTGGTTCCTGGGATTTCAACCCATTGGAACTCACCAACCCATTTCCTGAAAACAGCAGCAGCTCAGTTCACCTATGGATGGGACGCGAAGATGGGGTTGTTGCAAGAGACCTACTGCACCATGTTGCACAAAGACTGCCTTGGATCCGCACCCATGAAGTTCCATATGCTGGCCATCTTTTCTTACATGACAAAAATCTGTGTGAAATGATGTTGAAATCACTTGTGTTTGGAGAAAACCCTCCGTTTTGAGTGCGTACTTATGTATCAGATATTGATAGTGTTGAAAGATTAGTAGCTTCGTTAAGATTTTGTGCCTGTTTTGTTGTTGGATGTTCTGGTTTAACAGTCTTTTTTATACTCTCTCCGTCCTAAAAAAATGTTTCTATTTGCGCCAGTGTTCTGCATGCGGAGTACAGGTTGTCTCAATTAGAGATATTGTTGAAGTCTATTATTATATTGGTGCGAAAGCAACTTCAATTCTTACTTGTTTAGTAGAACCACAAATTTCATTTTGATAGGAGTGACTGTTTGTAGGGAACAAAACAAGAAGGATGAGCTCAAGATGCTAAAATGATTTGACCTACATTTTAAATTAGAGGCCAGGTCACCTACTAATGAACAAACTAAAGTCTTCACGACTTCATCTACCCACCCACTTGTTGCTGAGAACATTAATCCTATGATAATATTCATATGGCTTTTCCTAATGTGAAAGATCAGTTTTGGAAGTTTCTTCACATTATGGAGTGTAAGATGCAGTCATGCAACACACATACGGATGAGTTCCTAGGAGTACAAATTTAGAACATGCTGCCTCTACTCGGGTTTAGAGTGTCATGGTTGGTGCCTTGGTTGTGTGAGCTTGACAAACACTATTTGTTTCAATTCCTATAATTGAATCCTACATCAAATTTAAATTTACACACTTTTACATTCTCCATTTGTATACATACCACATGATGCATGCATGAGAATATATCATGCAAGTGTACGAAGCTTGTCTTGACAACCAACGGATGGAGTCCCAAAAAGCTCCACCATAAAGGTAATTTGGTACCTAAGCCTCTTTTAATTTGTACTCAAATGATACTATCTGAGTATCAATTGGTACTGAAATGGTGTTACCTGAGTACCAATTGGAAGAGGCATGACTATAAAAATATCAAAATTACCCTTGGTGGAGTCTCGTATTTTGGAGACTCAGACGGGTTAATTCCAACATTTTCTCGTAAGTATACCATCATCAGGATCTAAATACACCCAAATGTATAACGGATAAGCCTCAAGTTATTGCTTAAAGCCTTAGTTAACTTTTGGATAGAAGTTATTGCTCTAACTAATTGGAATAACTTTTCTCATTGGAGATTCTCATAAAGCCTGAGATATCCTCTATTGTCATTTTGCAATCTTTTTTCGTTTTGATGCATTTTAAGTCCTTTTAAAATTTAAAATTATATCATTTAATCAATTTTTGTCTATAGTGGGAACAATGATAACGATCAATGTTATTGGAGATTTGATCCCAACTTTGGCTAGTACAAATTCTTAGGTGGTCCGTCCCGAGCATATTTTCTTTTTTTGGCTCATTTGACCTAGAGTAAGATATTCCTAAATGGCGTGTTTGGTTGAGTGGTCTTAAATTGTGGTAATAGTAATCTTTTTAGTGTAAGTTTGTGAAGACGTTTAATGTTAATATCCATGGTAATGAAACTTGATGTCAAAATATGTGTTTTCCTTCACAAATTTCAATTCACCCAATACCACCTTCCAAGTGGTAATGGATGGTAATGAAATTTTAGGAAGAAAATAGGTGATTGGGGATAAAGTAGCATTACCAAGGAGGTTGACATGGGAATGCCTTCACAAATTTGCACTTGAAACCATTACCATTACCACCATTTAGTAACACTAACCAAACGGGCCGTAAGAGTAAGAAATAGTTATATTTAGTGAAAATCAATTTCACTGTGTACGAATCAGTTTTATTTAGTAAACTAGTGTGTTGGTCCGGGCGTTGCCCCGGGTGTTACCTTTTTCTTCTTCACAATTGATATGTATTTTTTCCACTCTTGTAAAAATTAATTTTAAAAAAATCTAACATTTAATTTACTTTGGCCCTGTTTGGCAAATAAAGTTTAGAGTTTAGTTGTTAGAGTTTAGAGTTTGTTGTTATAGTTTTAACTTTTTGTTCAAGTTGATTTTTGTCGATTTGACAACTTTTTTTAATAAATGTGTTTGGTAACAATTAACTGATTGCTAAAAGTTTATTGCCATTTGTTTGTGTGAAATGACATTTATAGACATTTTAATACATATGGTAGTATTATTATTATAGGCAAAGAAGTCACTGAACATATTTTTACCTAATCCTCTAAAGAAAAAGCTCCTGTTAGGAGCTTTTTCATTTTGAGAGTTTTTATTCCAACTCTCTCTCTAAAACTCTCTTTTACCAAACACCCTTTTAGAGTTTTTGACTAGTCAAAACTCTAAAAGTGGTCCAAAACTCTAGTTGTCAAACACCCCCTTTTATGTTTGCAGTGAATATATAACATTATGAGGATTTATGAAGCACTAAAAAAAGTTGGTTGAGATGGTAAGAACAAACTTCTCTTTGTAAGAGGTCGCATGTTCAAATCTAGTGGCAAACAATATTTATTTTGTAAGATGACGTAACAATCTACATCAGACTACCTGGCACATAAAATGACGTGGCGAAGCTACATGGCGCATATATAGTGAATAGTGCCACGTGGCACCGTTCCTTTGATAGGAACACCTTTTAATATATTAGTATAGATTTCAGTTTTCGTCGGTAAATTATGTATAAATTAGATTATTTTTAAAAAACACTAGCTTAGAGAAATACTTCAGTCGACACCGGTTTCAATCAACTTCAATAGTAAAATTATTTTTTATTTAGTTAATTCAGGGTGAGATGAATAAGACATTACTAGTATGAAAAGCAAACTAGACAAAAGGAATATTTAGATAAAGTGTAGTATTAACTACCTAATGTGAAAGCATGTGAATAGGCTAATAATATATATACCATTAATCTTAGAATAAAACATTGCAAATTTCCAATAAAGTTTTATGGAGTAAACTATTCCAACGAAAAGTTTAATAGGTATGCAATATTATTTAGATATTTTTGACTTATTATACATATAATGAATTATATTTTCGCTCTTGAAAAATACTCCCTCCTTCACGGATCAAATAGTCTAAACACTTTTCTTTTTTGTTTGTCCCAAATTAGTTTGAACATTTTAATTTTTGTTTTGGTCTCACTATTATTATAATTCTTTCATTTGAAGTAAAACACTTTTCTCTTTTATGTGAGTTTTTTTTAGAGAAGTTTTCACTTATTTAAGAACGACAAAAGTTTAGTTTTCTTACACTTCTTTAGCCTATACTCTATCTCTATCGATTAATAAAATACTCAACTTTTTCTCTCCTTCAATTTAAAAAATATTTCACCAACTCCTATCACATCTATTTTGTAATAAAATAACATTTGATAATCATACAACAATTTATCACCTTTATATTATGTTCTTTAATAAGTGTTAAATCTTTTTAAGATGGAGAAAGTAAAAGGACGTTGCTTTTTTTTTAAAACAACATTAGTCTATCCCAATTTGTTGTTATTAGGCTCTGAAGTCTGAACAACTGAAACAAACGGAACACTTAGTTAAGGTTTGCGGGGAAGTTGAGGGAATATCCCCCAATAATCTGATACCTTACGTGATGACTTGAGCAAATTGCGACACATTATGTTTACGTATTGCGCCAATATTATTTTTTCCGGCAGATGCCTCCTCATCTAGATTTTTTCTATAAATTTTAAGATTTACAGTGTGTCGACTCTCGAGCTATGGAGTTTTAACGAATCTAATCCTATACTTATTTTTCTTTGGCTATGTTCTTTTCACTTTTACAAGATTTATTTTAAACCAAAGAAAAATAAGTTTTAACGAATCTAATCCTATACTTCATTTCTTTTTTAAGTCGTAAACTTTGACTTTTATCTTATTCATAGTTTCACCCACCTCACTTTGACTGTATTTCTTACTAATATATAAAACAAGAATGACCATATAAAATGTTATTGGATTTGTTTGAATGAATATTTTCATAATGTTAACTTTTTATAACTCATAAAAATATGTAATTAGAGATATTAATGGTCAAAGTTGTGCGTTGGCAAGCGTGAACTGTTGCACTCATTTAGAAACGAAGGTGAGTATATCATAATTTTGATATAAGTGATATCAATGGTCAAATAAATTTATAAAAAAACAGGTGTGTCTTGTAATAACAAACAAAAAAAAGTATAGTAATTTGTTGCCATAGGCCAGGTTAAGATAGATAAAGAAAAATTTGCTGACTAGTAGATGATAATTATTTATCCAACAGAGGCAGACTAATACTGACGAGAATACAATCCTCTAACTTTTTGATTAGGAGAAGCCGAGAAGGACCATGCATTGATCTCTCACTTGATTACCAATCATCCGCTTTCTTTAGTGCCATACTGCCATTGATTTACAGATAAACTAGTGTGTGGCCCGGGCGATGCCCCGGCTTCATACATTGAGTACTTTATTTTTTATTTGCATTTGAGAAAGTTTCAAACTCTTTTTTTCTGTCTTTTTTCATTAATTTTTCATATTTAAATGAGGGATTTATACATTAATATGGAGACATATCTCACAACTCATTGCTAGTTAAGATGGTAATGACTAATGAGTGAGGTTTTCAACCTAGAAGGTCTAGTGTTCGAATCCTCCTCCATGCATTTTGATTGTTAGTTGAATAGATGATAACATAATGCAAGAAAAAAGGGAGAGGTGACACGTGGCACATAGACTTTCTTAGGAACGCTTTTTAATATATTAGTATAGATGAATGAGTTATAGCCCATATGCAATTATTAACTCACATCTGATAGTAGAAAGTTGATGAATTTGCTCATTTGCAAATTAATCATACTTTATATAAAATTAATAATTTGTTTACATTTCCATAGATATATAGAACATTAGATATTTTTGTAAATATAGTATAAGCTTGTATAATAGGTAAGTATGATTGCAAATAAAGAATTATATCTTTATTATATAAGTGAAGGGGTGAGCTATGGTGTCCTCCTATTGAATTACATCCTTACCCTCAAATAAAAAATATTACACAACATACAAACTAATTAAACATATATATATATAACTTTCCAAATCATAGTTATTGTCCAATTAATGCAGCAAATCATATGTTGCATTTGAGTAATGGATGTAGAAAAAAAGGAAATTTCCATAAACGAAAAAGATGCATTGAAAATTATTTTATCCATGATCCATTACTTATTCAATTACGAAGTAAAAAAAGTACGATCAAAGTTATGTCCAACCCATAAACAAACTCAAAAATCGTTGAGCATCTCAACTTTCTTGATTAGTGCGTTTAACTCTTTTAATTAGTGATTAATAGCGATAATATGATTAATGGGTAACATTGTATGTTGAAAGTATTGATTTATAATGTATTTCAAAACTCACTATATTCCTCAATATATAAAACTCTTTTATTTGGTAGAACATACATCAACGGTCTTTCACATAGTTTCAACTCCAATTATATTGCTGAAAACAACAAAATGTTAGTAACATATTTTCTAATGATATTTATACATTATATAGGTTTGATTATTCAAGTCATTTAATTATAACAATATTTTTAAAATGTTATAGACAATTATTCACGTAAAAAAGAACCAAGATATTTACTACTAAAGAAAAAAATTCAGCAAAGAAAATCCAAGCACGCATCGTGTGCAAAGAATGCTAGTAGTACTACTAAGTAAACTATGCAAACCATGAAGCCAAGTAGTACTATGAATTGGGGTTGGGTGAGCTTTCCCATCTTTTCTGGTAAAGTCTAGGGTTCAATCGTACTCCAATCATTTGCTTGAGATTTAAGGGGAGAAGGGGGGGTTGGGGGTGTTTGGCTTGTAATGTGCCTCTGGATGGGGACCATGTGCGAGGGCAGCCCAAATGATTTATTCTCACCTTAAAAAAAATGAAACCAAGTAGTGTTTGGTCTAGTGGTTAATATGAGATTAGACCCCATCATAGTCACTTTATAGGTGGGATTCCCTTATTCTTTCCTCCACTCCCAAGGGACTTGCACGTGTATAGGTTAGGTTAACTTGTGAGAGATTTGAGTCCAATAAAGGACACTTCTCCTTACCAAACTAAAAAAAAGTAAATTGTACCAAAATTCCAAAGATTGTATACATATTCTTTGAGGGTCAGACCATCTACCTTAGAATATAGCCCATTCATATCAAAATAGTTCATAATACTTTAAGGACGACGAAGGTAAATCAGACCACATCTACACGGTTACACCCCTAACGGCCATCAGACTTACTGCAAGACCAATTACCAAACCAAATTTGGTTAATACTAGAAAGAATATTCTCAAGGAGGCAGTGCACCAAAAAGAAATATTCTCACAAAAAAAAGCATTTTCTAAAGTTTACATTAGTCACTCATCCAAGGCACATCCTTATTTATTAGCTTAGCTTGGTGAAAGGCACACATTTTGCAAAGATTTTAAACACATTCTCTCCAATAATCAAGCCATTACCAAGCACAACAACAAGAATCTAGCAGCCATCCTTTGAACTAAGACACAATACAATTTCCCTTCTTTGTTCTTTCCATTAAAGAGAATTCATAAAAACCACCCTAGTAAAATTATTCAACACCCAACCAAATCATGTCTTCCACTCCAAAATTTTAATTCTTTTCCCACTTGAACAAATTATTCTTAAGAAAATAATTTCAAAACTTATACACTCTTCCATTTTATTCATTAATTTTTTATTATATTTAAAACCAATGAATTTTTTATCCATTTTTTTGAGTTAGGAGGGAAATGGAATATAAAAAAATGCGCTTTTTATATCTATTAGCAACCTCTCTAAGCAAAAGGTCTTCAGCAGCATTTGTTAGTCAAAAGAGAGGTGGAGAGAGAAAGAAAAGCGCAGATCTTTTCTCATCCATCTACTTGAAGATCTAAAACCTGGAAAACCCACTTTTAAGTCTCATTCTTTAGTCTTCATCAGAACTTATAAGGTAAAAATGGTAGAAAAATAACAAAATTAATCAATGCCCTCAAATTTTCATTCTTTATTTCATGGAAAAATACAGAAAAGAAAAGAATGAAGTACTTTTCTTGCATTATTTTTTTTTTGGCAAAAAAAAGTACTTTTTTTTATTGGGTAACATTTGAAAGATCTCAACTTTTTTTGTTTTTATGACAGCATTTGCAGATGGGTAATATCTCAGGATGTGGGCGTGGAAGAAGGACTTCAAAATCAATGGATGAGATTGAAATTGAATCACCCAGAATCAGATTAAGTGATGGAAGAAATTTGGCTTATAGAGAAACTGGGGTTTCTAAAGAAGAGGCAAATTTCAAGATTATTGTTGTTCATGGATTTGGCAGCAACAAAGATATGAGTTTTTCTGCTCCTGAAGTACATAATCAAAACTCACTTTTTTCTGAATTTTTGTTCATTTTTTTTGGAAATTTTAAAAAATGGGATCTTGATTTTGATGGGTTTAATGAAATCTGGGGATATGAATTAGAATAAATTTTGATGAATGATTGAAAATGGGAATTGGGTTTTGATTGATTAATGTAATTGGTTGAATTATAGAGTGATAAGACAGTGACTTATTATGTGTTTGAGTGTTCTGTCTTTCTTATTTTCTTTGATTTTTGACATTTTACTTGGAGTTCATATGAAGTAGAAATACCCATTTGCTTGTTTGTTGGATCAAATTAGTTTAATTGTGATTTACCTGCCATGGATTTGAAGTACAGATAGATATACTTTGGGATAAGTGTGGGAGATATTCTGGGTAGTTGTTATCTGGTGTGTTAGATTTGAAGTTCAGAGGTCAACTTGTTTAAATGATTGGATGTGAGAAGAAGTATTATGTCATTAAGATAGAGCATATTCTCTTGTACCTTTTTTGTGATCCTGGAATCAGATTTCTTTAAGCAATTGGTCCCAAAAGATGCCTAGTACTAGACTGTAAAAGGGCTGCATCACCCTCTATGTGTGATACTATGATGCAGTTAGTTGATTCATTGTTTGAGACAGATTATCTTGGTTTACAATGATTTAGTTTTCAGGGGCTTATTGAAGATTTGAAGATATACATGGTGCTATATGATAGAGCGGGCTACGGAGATAGTGATCCTAACCCGAAAAGGTCCCTTAAGACTGAAGCATTAGATATCGAGCAACTTGCTGATCAGTTAGAGTTAGGACCCAAATTCTATGTTATTGGAGTGTCACTGGGATCATATCCTACTTGGAGTTGCCTCAAGTATATACCACACAGGCAAGTATTTTATGCTAAGAGTCTTTATTTCAATCTGAACTTAACTTGTTTGCTGTACTTATTGACTTTCAACTTAACTTTTTCGAATTAATTTGCACTTGTTACAACTTATTTAGTTGTTTGGGTATTGGCCTTGAACTGAACTTATCAGTGTTTATTCAGTCTGAACTCAAGCCATCAATACTTATGTGTCCTGAACTTATTTTATGTGTACTCATTGGTCCTGAACTTGACTATTTGTACTTATATATCCTAAAATAAGTGAAAGGTTAGGAGACAAGAGCCTTAGACCTTAACTGCATAAATGCATCTCATTTGTGTGATTTGAGTGTAAAGCCAGTCGAAACTTGATTCTGTCCAAATCAAGTTTATACCATTTCTTTGTCTACCATTACTCAACTTCTCGCTTGGTGGTTAATTTTGATGGAGACCTTGCTTGTAAATAATTGAACTGATTCAAGACTTGATTGGCCAGTCACTTCACTCGTGAAATTTGCGAAAAAAAATTGAGAGAGGTTGGCCGAGAAACAATTGATGCTCACCTCATATCTTTTTTTCAAACCTTCTTTTCATGTGTCAGAAGCTTATCTCACCTTTAGTCTATGAAATGATATTGGTGCAGGCTGCAAGGCATAGCTTTAGTGGCTCCTGTTGTCAACTATCGTTGGCCTTCTCTCCCTAATGCTCTCATCAAAGATGACTTCAGAAGAGGTCTTGTTAAGTTAGGTTATTTTGTTTTGAAACACATTCCTGGTTTTCTATATTGGTGGATGACCCAAAAGTGTATCCCTACGGCCAATGTAATGGAGAAGAACCCTGTATTTTTCAGCGAAAAGATATGGAAGTTCTGAAGAGAACCCCAGGATTTGAGCTTCTCAGTGAGGTACATATATATTTTAGAATCAAATACTTCTGTAGTAATAAGTGGCAGTTGTAGTAATAATTATGAGTGCAAGTGTAATGTTGCTAAAATGAGTCCACCCATGAAAATGTCTATATTAATGCTTCTCCATTTCTAATTGTGTTTTTTCCATACATTTTCATCACCGTTATATACCACCTTAAAAATGGTAATGAGTGGTAAATGGTAATGAAGATTTGTAGACAGAACACATACTTTGGGCATACTTGGGGATAGAGTTGCATGATCATGGACATTGACATAGGCCTTTCCTTGTAAATTACATACTAAATTCACTACATTAGAACCATATATGCTGTTCATCACGTCTTACTGAATCTAATGGTGACAATGGTGTTGTTGTGTCTCTTCCTTCTCTCTAACAGAATAAAATAGAGCATAGAAGTGTTTTTCGATAATCTTCGCCTTGATTTAATGGTGGGATTAGGTAAATGGGAGTTTGATCCATTGAAACTAACCAGTCCATTTCCCAAAGACGAGGGATCAGTTCATCTATGGGCAGGCTTCGAAGATAAGGTTGTTCCAGTTGAACTTCAAAGACATGTAACGGAGGAGCTGCCTTGGATCAAATACCATGAAATTCCTCATGGTGGGCATTTGATTGTGTATGATACTGAAGTATGTGAATCCATTTTAAGGGCGCTTTTGCTCAACGAGGAACCTGCAAAGTATATACCATTACCTGGTACCCCCAAAGCTGGTAGCAGCATCCTGATTCTTATTACCTCTTTTTTCAGTTAATCTGAATTGTGATGCTTTTTGATGAATATGTAAAAGAATGCATTTGAAATTTATTAGTTCCATTGGACTGGAAAAATTAGAGAATCTAACATGATTCTTATTATGGAGCCATGAAATGTAAGTGAAGATGGAGATAGGCTTGAATTATTGCATAGCTTGTAACCTTTACCTGTGATATGTGCTGCAGCCTGCAGAGTCATTATTGTAAATATTTATGTATACCACATAAGTATTTATTACTACTACTATCAGTTAAGATGTTGCAATTCACAGGTAACATGACCTTGTTTTTTTTTTTTCTTTTCACTGCAATGTAACTGATTAATCTTTTTTCCATGGTTTTCTTGCTTTTGGATGCCTGAAGAGGCATAAAAGCTGAGTGCTGTAGGTGAGAACTATATTTATTTTTTCACTGTAATGTAACTAATTAATATTTACTTATCTGCGCCATTAAAGCGAGCAATATTTGGTCTAAACTTCATCTATATGCGTATAGAAGAGTGTATATCAGTAAATGTTTTTTGGGTGTTTAGAGGTGCCACAATGACAGGAGGGAAGGTTCTGTCAATTGAACTATCCTTGACTCTCGTATATCCGTAAATGTTAGTCATTTAGTAAAGTAAATTACAATGACAATCTTATATAGGATATTTGGAATATAACCAATTTAAATCCCTTCACTACCTAGTAAGAATCAAACCTAGAACATATTGATGGAAGATTGAAGGATTTTACCACCCTTTTCTACAATAGATTATGAATTTATGATACAATCAATTGATAAATTTCAGTCTCGATAAGATTCTCACCATGTAAACTTGTAAAAGGGGGTCCTCCATTTACACGCTCGATTTTCTGAAGCTTGTGTATTGCGTATATGTAAGATTCTCTAGTCTCAATTGCAATGTAACATAGTAGTGTTTATACGTGGAGAGAACACAACCTTAGCATCTACAATAATATTTTCAGTTGTCTTTGTATTTATCCTACTCAATATTAGTGGTTTTTGTATTGCAATTTCATCCGCAACATACATAAGAATTATTGTAATGTATATGATATTAGTTTTAGACTTTTTCATATGATTTCAGCACACACTGAATGCACAAAAATCTAGTGGAGTACTGTATAAGACTATAGCCGGCAAAAAAGACCCGTATCGACCCGAGCCTGGATACTCAGAGCTCAAGACCGGTTTTCATATGAGTGACCACCCGAAAAGAAGCGAAATCCAAAATAATCCGACTTGAATCTACGATGCGAAGTGAACCGAAAATAATGGCTCGAACCCGAACAAACCCAAAAATAATAAGGAATTACAAACGTTAATTTATGTGTTCTATTTATTTCTTAGAAGAGTAAGACGACCCGAGGTGATGGACCCTCCCGACCCGATCGGAACCGACCCGATGTTGGCCCGACTCATCAAACGTGCACCCGATTCGAACACGAGTTGACCCAAATTTGACCCGACCCGTATTACCAGTTTGCCACCTCTATATAAGACTATGATATGATCGTAGGCTAAACTCTAACAAGGCATTTGGTACATGGGAATAGGAGTCTGGGGGATTAGAGGGTGGGATGGGGAGTGAGTATTAGCATCTGGGAATTCATAAAAAATATTAGCAATGTTGTGTTTGGCTATTGTCTACTAAAGGGGAATAAATTGAAAATAATTAACAAAATTACTCAAAGGCCCTTACTAATCCTCCTCCCATTTACCTTTATAAATGGCAAATTAGGTAATTTATCCTCTTTTTCAGTTCCTATTCATAAAACATACCCTTCATGTATGATTTTTTTGCAAAGATGGACCACATAATCGAACTCTTAATCCTTCCTAAAAATTCAATTCCAGTAAACAATCAAGATAAAATTATCAATCTCACCCTCTATTCCCACTAAACAAATTACCCATAATTTCTACTATCATATGGAAATTATAATAGTTTAGATGTACCGTAATAAATAATCTTCGAAAGTTGTACAACTTTTTTTTGAAACTATCTAAAAATGGTAATTCTTTTAATAAATTTAGAACGCATGAGCAACCCACGATTAGAATTAACTAAATATAAAGAGTGAGACCCTCTTAAGTTCACCTAAAAAGATAAGTTTAAGTAAAAAAGTTGATTTAAGTATAAATAAGTTCAACTCATCTCCCTCAAAAAAAAAAAGTTATTTCATTTATGAAAAATAAGTTTACTTTAGTAAAAATAAGTTGATTTCCATGAAAATTTAATATAAGAGAAAACAAATAGAGAATCAGTAAAAATAATTTTTGTTTAGCAAAAATAAATTCATTTAGTAAAAATAAATGCAATTTAATAAAAATAAGTTTTTTTTTTTTTGAGGGAAAAAGAGGTGTATATATTAAGTAGCGGACAAAAAATAAGTTAAGTTTAATAAAAATAAGTTTCGTAAATTTATTTTTAATGTCCTTTATAGAAATTATTTTGGAAGGTATTTCTAACACAAAATAAGAAAAGAGAAAAAAGGGGGTACGGTATTTCAGGTCTCTAACCCTAACCCTCAATTGCAATTTACGACACTATTTCTCTCTCCCAGCTTGTCATCTACTCAATTAACAAAATTATCACGCGCAATTTCGTAATCGCATCATCAAATTATTTTCCCCAAATTTTGAGGAGCAGATACGAAGAATTGGGGAAAATAGGATTGCGCGCAAATTTAACTTTTTCGACGAGATCGCAGACTTTCATCTTCCAAAATTTCCAAGGTTTGTTTTTGTTTAGGACCAAATTTCAACAGAATTCGTAAGATTTGGCAAGAATTAGGTTATTGTTATTTTTAGATGTTGAGGTTCAGTTGAACAATCAGTTGGTAATTGAACTTGTTGAAACTCTACTTTTTTGAATTGTTATTGATGACAAGTTTGATTTTATCTGAAATTGAAGTAATTTGGGTGCTTATATTAGCTAAATGTGACTAAACCAGTTTCATAAAGTCTGAGATTGTGTTTTTGCTGCTGGAAGTTCGGCATTTTCGTGTCGAATGATGAACATATGGACTCAATGTACTGCATTATGCATAGAGTGTTTATATCATTAATGTAATTATAGTACATTTTCATCTGAAGGTGGATTAGGGAAGGGAAAGGTTTGGTCATTGGAGTAGTTTTGTTGAGTGCTTTGTTGTATGGTATCCCCTTTATCTATGGGTTGCTTTGTTCTGATCAAAGCCGGGTTTGCGAAATTGGTTGTAAGTTAACTTAAAATCATGTTGCACTCTCAGTTGGCTTAGGATGAAGAGGGATTTGGCCTCTATAAGGTATTTAAAAGGTCACAATTAGTTAAGATTCATGCATGCAGGATACACTTTTTTGTATATCATGAGGAAATTGAAAGAT